>JAOXYB010060613.1:0-10733 GCA_028565635.1 Phoronis ovalis
CCCGCACTTTTTTCATGCTGGAACAGTTATTATTAGCTAAAAAAGGGAATTTCTTTAATATAAACAATATTGAAATATTACCATGTGAAAGACAAAACCAATGCTGTATATCCTATAGATAGGATAAACAGCAAAAAGTATTAAGTAAACTTACAGCTTGAGATGAATGTTGATGGCAGACTGGATATTCATGTAAAACATCAAATATCGAAGTACAACATTGCGAATTATCGGGAAATTTTCCAGTACAATACTCAAATAACTGCTGGTCGACATTATACATTATATCTTTGCAAATTAGTCAAGGACATAAATTAGAGCATTTTACAATTTACATCAAATCCTGGCAGAACTTTTTAATAATTATGCAAAAAATGTATAATTTTAAATAGCAGAATATTTGCTACCTTTTAATAACCGTGAATTTGCAAATCACCTAGGCAACTCTTGGTTAGCCACAAATATTCCAAGGGTTACTCTATTAAATATTTTATAATCACTACAGTGAGTATGACTATACAGTATACATGGAATAAAACTGTATGTACTTTAATCTGCATATTTATTGATTTTTATTATAGCTTTAGTAAAAGGATACGTTTAATGCAATGGTTAGTATATGGTAGGGCGGTACTGCTACATTGCACATTTTCCTCTTCATTTTTATACAAACATGGCCGCTTCTCCAAGCCTCGTCGCTTATATCTGAAAATAATACAAACTGTGTAATACTACAATGCACTGCGGGGAGAAAATGCACTCTGCTGAAACGAGCAGCAAAGAAACCCTTTTTAATATTGTATAGTATTCAAATTCAAAGAACCAAGCAGAACCTCTTTCGTCTTTTTACCCAGATTTATTCCATGTACAAAAACTGGAATACAATAACTTGTATTAGAGCTAAATTTTGAGCAGTGGTTTTATCTGGTTCATTCCAATCTGCTAGTAAGACAACTGACACGCACTGCTTTAAACCTTACATGCACAATAAAATAAATAAATGATTGACAACATAGTTTAAATTGTTTACTACAGATTTTGGTGAATTCTAAACTTACTTGTCACTTCGTCTAGTCTGTGATACTTCACGTTTTATTTCCTGTACTGCTCGGCGAGCTAGGCCCGTACTTTCTTTAGCAGCTAGAATTAATGCTTTTGAAGCTTTATTGTCATACATGCGCATGGTAACATTTGCTCGCTGAGATTTATCTATCTGGTTAAACTGACGTCGTAATCGAGCTTTGAACAATGACACGTTTGCCTTACGAGTACCGCGAGAATATTCCTCTTGCCTAGAAAAATACAAATTAAACAAATTCTGTAATAGTATTAAAACTAAAGTGAGCTGTCAGATTGCAAGCACTTCATAAAATCAGCCTGATCATTCGCACTTCTTACCATAATTCCTACGTCCAATCCTCTTGAATTTTACAAATTCGACAAATATATACATTCAAGACAATGAAAATGTAAATGTGTACGCTGAATTAGCTACATTTAAATTACCTGTTAAAAGGCTAAAAAAGGTATGTCCATACATGTTTTCGCTTCAAGATCATGAACATGTAAATGTAAGTTGAATTAGCCAAAAAACACTACATACTATTCAAGTTTGAAGTATAAGTAGGTTGTCTAACAAAACATATCTAGGAGATGAAGACAACATATTTTAGACCTAAACATATACAATTAGGTGGTACCTGGCACTACTGTGGTATGTTCAAACCCCCCCCCCCCCACATTTCTAAATACAAATAGGAGTGGCCACAATTGGATTTTGAAGTGAATGAGAAACTGACATTCATTTGAAATGTTATGGATTCTACAATGGGTAAACGTACATACAAAAGTTTGAGCTTAGAAAGCTATTAGCAATTTTCTAATAAAAATCAAAACATGCCAGAAAAAATAAGAAGATTCACGTACTCATCACAGTCTTCATCCGATGATATGGAAAACCATCCATGTTGCCATGGTAACATATCTTCATCTGAGTCAGAATCTGAGTCATCAGGTCCTGAAATAAATCAAACGAATTTCTAAATGATTAGCAATCATTTGCTTTGAAGCTACAAACTACAATATGTGTATTTCAGGTCGCGCATTGCAAAGAAACTCCAATCACAGGTCTCAAATGCTTCAAATCCCAATTTTGTAGTTAGATGAGTTTAAAACACCTCCAACATTACTGATCCATAATAAAGTGATGGCACAAATACTACCTATATTAAATAAGTAGTAAGGGGAAGGAAGGTACTTTTCATTATACCCCTCATTGTGACAGAAATAAGTTTTAGTTGATGGGTAAGAATGTAATATCAGCAACATTGTTACCTTACTGATAGCTAGAAACAACCCAATTCTTTCCCGTAAATGCACAATAATCCTGTGGCAGCATTATCACAATGAGTAGCACGTATAAAAGAAAACTGCACAAATAGGTATTCTTACCAAATGTCAATAGATCAGTATTGTATGCTTTCTTCATAGCATTGTATTTATACACATTCACTGCCGATTCATTTTTTAATCTTTTCCGCACTTCAACCTCGGATAAAATTCCCCGAGGTTTCCGTAACCTAGTTGTATGTGACTTCGGAATGTTTCCATGTTGTTGTATCCTGTTGTTATTACTATGATAATGAGCGAGTCCCGTAGATTGCCCATGACGTGTCTGATGTATTACATGCTGCTGTATAGCATTTTGCATTCCTGAGCCAGTCCCTGTCAAGGGAACTTGCAAGTTACCCAACATAGTGTGGTGTGGGAACAAATTGTGAACAGTTTGACCTAGCATAGCTTTAGTCCTATTCTCCAGCATAAATCTCTGAGAGTTATCAACACAGAAAGGCTGAGATACCGGGGTCTGTGGTGTACCCGGTTGGTGCTCTGGAGTAGTACCTTGACTCGAGAACTCCTGATTCCTTTTCTGTTTATCTTTTAGTTTATTTTGCGCTATTCTCGTTTGTAAACGATTCATTGTTCTAGAACTTTTAGTTCCTTTAGGCTCAGGTTTACTTTTAGTTCTCTCTATTAGCTTTTCTGCCAGTTCAGGAAACATTTTGGCAGGCGAGAAATTCAACTCTGGTTTTGTCAGCTCTGATAGAGTATCATTATTCATTACAATCCCTGAATGTCCAGGACTATAAACAGCAGATTTTGCCATAGGAGTTGGTTCCGTATCTGGAAAGGCATACGGATCATCCGGATCATTCATAGCTGAATCAGCAAATCGACTGTTACTTCTTGACAAGCTGAATCGGCTCTTCAGACGAGATTCTAATGAAAAAGATGGCATAGTTTCTGTATCCACAATTGGTGACCTGTCTTTTAATTTATTTTTCCGCTCTTTTTTAGGTATGATTCCCATGACTTGCATATGGCTGTTACAATATCTAGAATATAATATAATACAATAAGTACACATAGTTACAAACTTAATACACAATACCAGCATTTCCATGAATACATTTTTGTTGTCTTTGTAAATCTCCTGAACACAGCTGTATGAAATTTATTTCTGCTATGTATTACATCCATTAGCGCAATCAAAAAATATTTAACTTTAAGGCGATCCACTTGTCTCAACAATCATGCCTGTAGCTGATTGCAACTGCTTAATTATGGAATTTCCTACATTTCAGCAAGTATAAAAGAATTACAGTGCGACAAAATGGTGGTTTAACAGGACCTTTCTAGTTAGTTTAAAGTCTCATCCACTGGGGGATACTTTGAGAAAAAGCGAGATTTGAGGGCTAACCTACAATTCAACGCATTGCAAAATACCAACTTTTCTTCACAAAACTATTTTTATAGAGGATTTAGGGAAGAATTAGTTATCAAATTATTAAGCAATATACAGCTTTATTTATAAATAAACCATGTTACATTGTGATATTCCACTTGTGACCAACCAAGAAATACAAGTAAAAATGGTCCTATTTGGCTTCAATTTATTGTTTTTTTTATACTGAAAACTTACTGTTGTTTTTTATCTGTAGGTATTGCATTAGTGCATCGTTGAGGAGGACCAGTCTTTGCATTCAGCACATAGTCGCACTGCTTAAACGGGGCAGCTGGATCTTCCAATATATGCCTAATACAGAAACCATAGCCATTCAATCGACGCTGTTTACACAGCTTGATACTAAACGAGCACAGAAGCTTGTTGTCCGCCGGGGAGTAGTGGATGTTACAACCTTCGTGCATTATGACAGATTCTAACACCACTCACATTGCAGCTGATACTGGAAAGAAACAAGTTTATATTATTTTTTGAACATATTTTTAAATAGGTACTACATATTCAATCTCATGCCAGTGCTACTTTTTCTTGGGGAGGGGGCAAACCGGAAGCACATAAATGTTTAATACAAAGTTTGCATGAAACCATCCTTAACTCTGTCATGAACATGTAACACAAGACACCTTCTGTGATTATTTGGGTTCAGTTTTCAATAAGGGTGCTTTTGTAGTTGACAGCTCATTTAAAATCTTAATCACTTCTTTGAAAAATATCAAATAAGAAATTGCAACAGAAGTCAAAATCAAATAGAAATCCATAGCATAGAACTTGAATATTATATTAAATCCAAATTTTACTTGCAGTTAAATCTGAACTGGAGCTGATTTGAATAGGTGAATAATTTAGTATGTGACAATTAATCAGAAATATCTGGGATGACACTTTGTATATTTATCAGACACCTGTTTCGAAAAAAAGTCAGTCAAAAAGACTTGAAAACACTGACAGAAGCCGGAGATCTAACATCTTTTCCTATATTGTTAAAGAAGCATTAATGTGCTGCAGAGCCAGAAATGACAGTTCATAAGCACCATCATTTGTAAAGTTAAAAATATGAGCATTTTGATTTGTAAACAACAGCTGATATCTTTTGCATTATCAGCGTCATAAATACTGTATATGAAGCTCAGTTACCAACTAATCATTATTACATAGGCAAACAATTAGAAAGAATGATCATGGCCATATCAGAACATATGGAACAAGTCGCTGGCACAAGCACCCAGCATAGTATTTGCCCTGACACCCTATTATACATTTGTTTGTATAATATTGTAATTGCTTTTCTTCTTAGCTTTACTTTAATCTTTCGGCTATTAATAACATTGTCCTTAATTATAAACTACCATCATAAACTGTTAAATAATTGTTGTGTTCCAAACACAAAACCATTAAAAATTCTGGTAGTAAATTAGCATACATAATTTATCGATTTCCAAGTATTTACGTCATTTTAATTATTTATTAGTAACTTCAAATATTTTAAACAAGAAAATGTAAACTGGTGATTATTATATATTTGACACAATTCCTGCTATACATTTATTTATTCATTCATTCAAAACCTAGGCATTTCAAACAAATGATCATTATACAAAGTACACCTACCTAACAGAGTAACAACAAGTTAACCAACACGACAAGGAAATTAATAATGTATAATTATCATCAAACACGGCACCAGAAACAAAACTGAACTGTAACAACTTCCTAGAAACCTTTCTTTTATTCCCACCATATTTTTTTCTTTTTACCAAACTTCTCAAACAGCACACAACAGTTGACAGCATCAGGCTGTATGTCATAGAAACAACTGGTCATAAGAATACAATGCAAGAAATCAGGTGCATGGCTTGAGAACAGCAGTGCCCAGAAAGAACCAAGGTGCAAAAAAGTATCATCTTGTTCTATTGTGGTTTTAAAAAAGATAAAAGAATGCTTCGAAGTCAGTTAAAATTCAGTAAATTGCAACAACTGACTGATTTTTTTTCCATAACCATATAGCATACAAGAGCAGCTTATTAAGGGTTTCTAGTTTCCTAATTTAATCAATGTAACTTAAATCTGGAAGTCATTGCTTTGATTGCAGATTTTTTGTTTTATAAACAATTTTAATAAAAAAACAGCATATTGGAAAAGTTATGAAAGGATCAACATATATATGTATATCAAATGAATTTCTAAAGGAAACGACTTATACCTGCTTTTCTGTGATTAGTTGGAACACACATGTACACAGTTTTCTAGTTCAGTTTCAAATGAAGTTTATGTGTTAGTCAACTGATAGACCAATCCCTGGGAACCCGAGGATGGGCAGGGATAGTGGACCAAGTAACAGTGGTTACCATGAAGATAACCGCTGTGTAGTCCCAGCACCATGGGGGAGTACCGGAGATGTTCTTTATTCTCATGTATTCTTTATTCGTATACATATTTTATAATGCCATATATGCCATCTGCATTGAAAATAATATCATAGAGCATGTCAGGGGGATGTACACCACATCATTACAAGGCCCCGTTAATGTTACAAATTGTTACAGGCTCTGCTATTTTCCAGATCCCTAGGGGTCAGGCTTTCAATTGACTCCTACATTACTATGAAGTACTACGCCATTTCATGCTTCAAATGGTGTTCTTCATACCTGAGTTATAATGTCATAACTTCGCATCATATCCAATACATATGTTTAGTCAATTATTTTGCAATATATGCAAAGTTATACTACTGGAGCAATAAGATGGGGACTGCCTACGTAAGAAATTAGGTTAATAAGATGACCCAGCGACATCCAAACAGTTCACAGAGAAAATTTCATCTACACTGGCAGTACATGCCGTAAAACGTAGTCTATCTGCGTTTTTTGGGAATTTTGCGACTGCGATATTATTAAGCAAAACATCGAGGGAATTCCCAAATCGGAAAACCCCTACCAGAATTTGTCATATATAATATTTCTTAGTGAATCATTGACCAACACTAGTTTTCTAACCCCTAAAGACTTTACCGAAACACACGGGAGATAAAAATATTGGTGAAACGTCTAGTAATTATTTAATTAATTAGGTGCGACGTCATTTGTGAAACACGGAAGTGTTACTAACAGAAGCAAAAAAAGTCGCAAAATAGGGGTGAAATTCGCGACTTAATAGAGATTTTATTATTCTCGAGATAACAAAGACTTACCAGTTATATTTATATTACCTTCATATTGACCAAAATTCGAAAAAATCTCAAATAAATAAATTACAAATGTCTTCCTTAAATATGGCCGACGATTTTAGCTTGTTTTCATGACGCGCACGGGAGACATTTCACGTAGCCGGCAAGATGACCCAAATTCAACTTCGAAAAATCCCATCTTAAATTTTGAACCATGAAAAATAATGGTAAATTACGAAAAAAAATCCAGCAAAATTGTTAAGTTTAGTATATATATTATAAACGTCTTATTTTTCTTTAGTTAGGTATTTTTCAGCATGCGGAGCAAAAGGGGGTAAAATAACTCTTCCGCCAAGAAATGGAATTCTCTGGTCGTGCTGAACTTTAGATGACAAAAACTTAACAACGGAACGCCATTTTGTTTATGTCTCTAAATATTGGGTGTCCCAGAACTATAAAATATATGTTCGACCTAGAAAATACGAATTTAATTCACTGTGGAGGCTAATAAAATAGTGCGCCTAGCAAGTGCGCGAATCACACACTCATTTGCCAAGACCATTGCATTCAATCCGGGTTGCTTCAGTGCGAAAGAGTGATTGCTCTCCATGAATATGGCTTATAAAAGTCACCAAAATTCACATGCTAAATGTATATAAAAAAATATAAAATTCACAGGATATATACATCATATATTTTTAAAAGTTTTCGTATGCTTCTCTAATTTTTTTCTTGCGACAACAAAACGAAAAATATCATTTGAAAGTAATCATTTTTACGACCAGAAAGGACAAGATATTGAACATTGCTGAGAGTATTTTGAATTGTGATTGGCTAATACGACTACATCTATCAAATTTGATTGGGTAGTTAAAAATAGGACGAATAATTAGCATATTACAACCAAAACATGGCAGCCATGCCCAGGAGTGAATGAAATTTAGGAAGAATTCTTCAACACTTTCGTTTACATTTTAAAGGTAAGAGGATATAACGAAAGCATACACAGAACTGAAAAAGTGAGCAGACAAAAAATACAAGGGCTGAATTATACTATTAATCCAAGCTTACGATAAATGAGGACCAAATTAAATACACAGAATTTAAGAATCAATTTTTTATTCAAAATTTATTTTAGATATCAAAATAATAATCATTTTGCTCTGATACTGGGTAGTATGATCGCTCAAGGACTATTATTCGTGAAGACTCTATGATATCCGTTGCCTATCTCGTTAAGTTTTTATAAATTTAAATACTAAGTGAAGCTGAAAGAAATTTTTTACCAGTTTTTTTTTGCCCAAGACTGGCAAGAGACAATTACAAGAAAATATATGTTGGAAATGATTTCCTTACATATATTAGGCTAGTGCAAATACGTAACTTAAAGAACTAGTACTAACTTTACTGAATAGAGATATGCCAAAAGAACGTAATTAAGTGTTCACCAAGAGACTTATATAACTATCCTTAATTATATTAATATATCCAGGGATCACACCGCCGTCTACACTTTAGTTATTTTTGGGTATTATGGGGCTAGTCCTGGTTCATGACGTTCTGCACTAGCTCTTGATAATCCGACTTGTGAGCTGTGCGAACAGTCATGAAATCTTACATAGCCAATTAAAGTGAAAGTGCCCAAACTTGGAAATCTATGTAATCCCTAATGAATGAGTTCATGCATGACTGTTCACTAGATATACTCTCTCGTTATCCAACTTCAACTTTCACTATATTAGTAATATACTCCCATGACCATTTGAACTCCTGAATGCAGTTTTTACCATGCATGCAGTAAACGTGTTTTACCCTGGGCCTCACACACCAACCAAGTTTTTTGGCAAGTACCCAACCCCTCTCGATGCCAGCGCGGGAGTGGCAAATGATCATAGTGAGGAGTAGTGGGAGTTGAAGTTGGATAATCAGAGATTATCTGGATGTTGATATATGAACACATTCCGTAGGAATTACATAGATTTCCAAGTTTGCCCACTTTCACTGTAATTGCCTATGTAATTGCACAAGTTAGATTATCAAGAGCTAGTGCAGAACGTCATGAACCAGGACTAGGTATGGGGCCTGCCACGCTGACTGAGGATAAAATTTTCTGCCCAAAAATATCCAAACATGGAGCTCATCACATCATATTCATATGTAGAAAAAAGTGATGAATAATTTATTTATTTAATAGATATAATGCACCCCAGACAGTCTATTTTCCTTCCCAATGGATCTCAGTTTTGACTAGGTCTCGATCAAAAATCATACCCACACATACCACAGAAGCTATACAAGGTACGAAACCCCATTCCATACAAAAAATCATCAAAAAAAAAAGGTGACCTACATCACGGCACACTTCTTTCAGTGCATTACACTTAAATTTAATGTTCCCACATACCATCGTAACTTGTAAAAAAGTACACAATTTTTTTCCGGTCACTTCTATATAAATCAGTATTAAAATATGTTAATTTCCGGTCCTAAACATTGTGCAAAACATAGCTAGTAAGAAGTGAAGGTTATGCATTCTACTCCCAGTCCATATTAATTGTTTGTGCACAAATTGTTTTGCTACTCCACTTTGAAGACAATTTGGAAAATACCCGATCATTAAAACAAAATTTGTACTTTTGCCCCAAATCCCATCAAATTTTAGTAAATTTCACTATAAAAAACTAAAATTTGTAATAATTAATCTCTCTCACTGTCTGGCAAAAAAATGCCAGTACAACAGAGTACAACAGCCAAGTTGGGACTTGCGAGGACTTGCAACTTTTAGCAATTTTGAGTTTTCGTTCATTCCTTTAACATTGGCTGTGATGACTTAACAAGGTACAACTTTTTTATATGGACACTTTCTTTTTGGATTTAATCAGATATTTAAATGTGGAATCCAGAATAAGAATGCTGATTTTTATGAATCCCTTGATTTCAGTTGTGACTACCAGAAATAAGTTAACAGATTGGCAAAAAGACAATATCTTCCTTTCTTGAAAGAAAATTTACGATGTATACTCCTTCAGTGGCCTTGGAAGGTTGAAAAAGATGCCAGGACATCCTGGACTAAAACATGACAAAGCCCGGGGGTCAGTCAGTATGAAAGTGGGTACGCATGTTCCAACAAAATATCGCGTGAAAGGATATGTTTTCCAAACTGCCGGTGCGTAATGCGCATTACGCGCTTAGGGTCTGTTTTTTGGCTAAAATCACGAAAAGGGGTGGTTTTTGGAGGTGTGACACTTCTTTAGGGGTGGTTTTTCCCAAAAGTCACTTCCTTAGGAGTGTATTTTTTAAAAAACTCACTTCCTTAGGGGTATATTTTGCAGAATTTCACTTCGTTGGGGGCTTTTTTGAAAAGCCATGTTGGAACATGGGTACCCACTTTCATATTGACTGCCCCCCCCCGGGACAAAACAAACCCTTGCAAGTGGAGTTTTCTGATTATTTCGTGCCAGCTTGTACATGCATGTCATTTTAGCAAATTGCAAATGATTTCACAGCCCTAAATTTTGACTTTACCTAAATAAGTATGTCTATAGTACATGCATAATAATTTATTTCTTGAAAATTATAGTTCTTCTCATTGTTATAAATGGCATCTCGAGGATATGTGCAAATTTTACCCAGTCAGGTATTCCTGATCTGAAAATATTCAAAGTTTAACTTTGTTCCATAACAATTACCAACGAGATGAAGAAAAACCTAAACTGGGAACCCCTACAAACCAGACGCAAAAAATCAAAACTATGCATGTTTCAC
>JAOXYB010060624.1:0-10733 GCA_028565635.1 Phoronis ovalis
TGAAATGACAGCAACTTGAAATTTTGGGTATATATTCAGCGACTGTGCAAAAGATTCTGGGACCCCAACTTTAATTACTTAATTTACAGACTAATTTCATCATATCATGTATTTTTTCTTAAAGGTTGGTTTGGCAGTTGAGAAATTAATCTACATGATTAGAAAGATATCATTAATCATGCATTAAGCAGAGTAAACATAAGAACTAAACATAGAACAAAAATGTCAGTAAATAAGTAAATAACTAGTAAAAGGGTCTATGAGTGGTGAATTCATTATGGAAGAAAAAATACAGTTTATCAATATAGAATTAATCAAATATGCTATGACAATTCACAACCATTACAGACCATATGTGCAAAAATAAAGTTTTATTTTATAGCCTTCAGATGCTTACCACTGGTTCCTTCTGTTCATTTTCCTGAGTTATTTTGACTTCATCAATTTTTGGTATATTTGCTTTATGTGTGTTTGTCTCAATATCTTCGTGCTCACCATGTGTTTCGTCAGTCACTTTTAAACTAGGTACAACAATCCTGCTTATATTACTGCTATACGTTTTATCTCTTCTTGACGCCTGATTTATAATTTCTGGTGTCAGTGTGACGTCTGATCCTACACCGTATAGAGTTCTTGATGTGGCACTGTCCATTGGTCGTAATGTGATGTCACTAAGTGCAACACCATCTATGTTATTGTCATTGTTATCTTCATCTGACACCTCTTCCAAGTTGTCTAAGCTAGGACTTGTTACTTTACTAGATATTGCATCTCTCTCTGTAGGAAATTAAAACATGAATGAAAATCAGTAAACAGTGCAAATGACTTTCTACCCACATTGTTTCTCTGAAAATAAATTAATTGCAAGCACTAGAAGGAGTACAAAGCAAATACAGTTGATCTCACAATTCACAGCATTGCACAAGTCAACGATCCCCAAGTTTTCCAGTCACATAATTTTATCACAAAAGGCAAAGAATTGTAGGACAGATTTGGTTTGTTTGCTAAGCAGCTCAGTGCATGCAAATAGTCTTTTGACTAACATACGCCGAAATAGTAATGAGACACTCGTAGAATAATGGTTCCTCCACAATATGTCTCCATATACTGAGTATTTGTATGTGTGGCCCATCAAAGTGCTTACTGTTGCTATTGTAAGAAAATCGGAAAGCATGAGTCAGAATAAGATTGCCTGCATATGTGACATTGCGACTCTCTGCTGATATCTGCTACCACATAGTACCTGTCACATTAGTTCCTCAAATATTTCATTAGTCAAGCCAGTTTTACTATGTGATGAAACTCAAGCAACACCTCAAAGCTATTAAATAAACAATTGTCAAATACTTTGTATTTTGGTTTCAGTGTAAATTCTTTGTTAGCACTTTGCACATCTGGTGTTGCTACAACTTCATTGCGACAACAGACATGAGCAAAAATCATATACATAAAATTACTCAGAACATAAGCCTATTCAAACCAATTTTTTTATAACTTTACGAACAAAAGGTTACAGAAAACACAATTATCGTCTACAATAAAATTTGGCATATTTCACGTTAATAAGCGAATATAACTGATCTTACCTAAAGACTCGCAGGAAATACTGGGACTAGAAGCAGTATAACTAGGAGATGGCTCTTCAGTGTAAGCAGCTGTAGATTCTGATAAACTTAAGTTTGGAGAATGAGAAGCAACACTGTCTGTAACTGTCCTGTTATTTTCTTCAAGCAAAGCTGTTTTATAGCTAGCTGTTCTATGAGAGTCACTGGCTATGGAACTAAAATGCATAATGAACAGTTATAAATTACGTGGATTTAGAAATTTGGAGATTAATAACAGACAGTGCCCTCTCTGCAATGATGGCATAGAAACTGAAACATACTTTTTATTTAATTGTAATGTTTATTCTCAGGAAAGATCAGATGTTTACAAAAATGTTGTATAGTACATGGCTTTCATTATGAGAAAGGTGTACTTGTTTGACATACTGTGAGTTATGTTCAACCTACCTTTACCTTAAGACAACATTATATATATGGTGTTTCACTGTACAGTAGGTAGTTCAGCCACTATCAAATACTTAAAACTGCTATCTGTAGTGACTTGTAAGCCCAGATGGGGCTGGGCACCTCATAATGTCAGAAACATTATTTTATATTATTGTCAATGTTTGTAGAACCATGAAACTAACATTAAATATTGAACATGATCTACTAAATTTCTTCTTTTTTTCTGCTTTTCTTGAAAAAAAAAACAGCAATGGCCAATTTTGCGACTTTTCTGTATATCAAACCACTATATGTACTAGACATACTTTCCAAAAGCAGCTAGAGGTATGATAATTCTTTCCGTGTTTTGTTTGCAATATGTTGAATTTTCTAAACCCCCTCTTCTGTGAACAAACCACTGCTCCAATAACAACTAAATCTTCTGGTCAAAAGTCAACTATTTTAACCGTTATGTACTTTTAAATACTTTTTGCCAACATGCCTGGATAATTTTGTATCCTCCGCTGCTTGAACTGTCCTGATTATATCACTCCTGGTGCTAGTAGGGTAGAGATGGGTTGGACTTGACTGTTGTGGCTGAACATCCTTTTGATCAATTCCTGTAGGAAGATCAGGCATTGAAGGTAGTAAATCTGGCCTACCACCACCAACAGCTCCTAAAATGGCATTATTTTGTTCTTAATTCTATTTTTACAGGTCTCCAAAGTGCTTCAGTTTTTAAAGCAGTGTGGTCTAGACACATTGAAATGCTCAAATGTGAGAATAACCCAATAGGATTCTACACAAAATATGAGTTATGTACTATTATATATACACAATAGAGGTAGTATATCATTCAGTAGTATAGAACTAAGTAGCTATGTTATGCAATACCTGGATTCTCCTCTGTTGATTTTTGTCTGTCCAATTTGCTATCGGCATCAGTGTTTGATCTTGTTCTGTGGTGAGGAACTTTCCTCTTGGAAGGGGAATGTTTCAAAGCTGCGTGAAATAGTAAACACAATCTATGTAGAAATGGATTTACAACATACGGAATATAGTTTTTTATAATGCAAAATACAATATGACACTGCTGCTTGGAGATGATATAATTGGTGCATAGAATTCAAATATGGAAAAGACAGACAAAGAATAAGAAGAGTATAGTGTGTAAATGGAATTTTACAAGTCTGCAATAAATTAATATGTAGAAAATTAAAAATAAAGACACGAGTTCTTGTTCTTGAATGTTTATGACACTGTGAGACTAGTTGCTTCTGCAGCTTTAAAGCATGACTTACTGAGTACCTAATATAAAACATGCAAAACAACACCTAACAAAGGCATGCGTATCCAACCAAAAAAAGGACAATTCTAAAAGTGTACAAATTATTACATGTAACAGTATGATAAGGTTAAGAAAGTGTAATGTGAGCTGCCTGTCATTTCAACAAGAATGGGTAATGAAAAGTATGAAACACTACTATGTAATAATATATGGGAAAAGTGTGATACATATAAACAGTTAGAGTGCACATACAGGATGCAGATATCAAAGTATTAAGAAAAATAGTTCTTTTCCAGACAAATTTTGCTTGGGAAAGCCCTCAGGAGAAAATATTTAAATGTGTGAATTACGACATTTTCTATAAATACAAGTGCATACATGCATACTTTTTGTATTACATCTATCAGTGTAATTGACATTATCATGCTGTAGTTTACTCACAAAACATTTATTACGGTTTGCAACAGAGCCTTAGCTTAATGCGAAAGTACACAAACATGTCTTGATGAGTGCATCACAAGTGCACTTTGGTGCATATTTCTTTAACATATAAACATAGTGGAGAACTATACCAGCAGCAATCATCCACACAATCATTTTTAAGTGAGAGTTACCAAAATGAATAGAACAGAGGTACCAAAAACCTTGTATATATATTGCTATGATTGTTTTTTTTTTTACAATAGTTTATGATATCATAAGCTAAGGCCCTGTTAGTAACAAAACTCAGCATAAATGCTGTATATCATATCGTGTGCTGCCAATTTCCTGTGAGTATCGCCAACAGATAATTACCGAGATGCACCAGTTTTCTAAACCTGGCATGTGCACCCACAACTGAGGGCTGATCCACTATAAGAGAGAAAGATAAGAAGAGCTAAGAAACCCGCCATCATTGTAATTAGTGTATGGGAAGAAATTAAACCAAGACAGTATGTTGTTATGCTAAGTTTTGCCTGCATAGTCTGCTTGCAGAAGTTATCAAATTTTAGAAGACACCATTTATAATGTTTGGAATAGAAACACAAAAACAAGAGGAACATAATTCTTAATGGCAGCATGAAATGAATAGGAACTCGAATGTTGAACAGGAAGTTCTAAAATATAAATTAGTAAGAGACCATTGGAGCTTTCGTACAAGCTAGAACAATTTAATCATGTTTTCGTGCTGTAATCCAAGAAATTATTGACTGAAAACATGCTGATTACCTATTTAGCAAGGAGATGAGTTAGTGCAAATTACTGCCTATAGCCAATTGAGCGCAAAGTACAAGCATTATTAAAAAATGAATGTATCTATTATGATGCCACAGATAAGTACTAGAAAAAATTCTAGTACTAACTATTAATTTACTCTAGATAAAATGTTAATAATAATATCAATAACCACACATAAGCTACTTCTGACCATAATTTAGGGAAAGTTAGTTAATATGTTAAAGGAATGAATTATCAGGATAAATTCGAGCAGTTTATTACTATAAAATAGCTATTTCATTTTTTAATACTAGTACGTATATTAACAAGAATATCATATAAATATCTATTTACTTACGAGATGTAACTTTCTTGAAAACACGTTCGGCAAAGAATGATATAAACCTCTGAGCATAAAATCCTGGTCGATGAACTGATATGGTGTCCTAGAACACAGCATTTGAAATAACATGGTTTAAGTAACAGTGCCTGTTCACTTGCATATGGCTAACTACAGAGTGGCTATGTTGACACAGTTCTGAGGTACAAAAAAGTAGAAACAAGTAACAGTCAACTCTAATCAATGGAAATGTTCAACATTTTAAGACTTGCCAAAATGACTTGAGCAACTAGTTAAATATGTTTTAACTCAAAAGTGTCAATCTTATAGCAAGTATTTTAATGAGATTTGTGATTGAAATGACCAATACTGCAATAATACCTGCGAAAGAAAACAACAAAGGCCATATTGTCTCTATTAGTATAGACTGCATAGTTATCTTTGTTAAATAAGAACAAACTTGACTTACTCCATCTTGAACTAATGCTTTGAAAGCATGTTCTATCTTCTTCTTGGCCCGATAATTTTGTAAAATATCAATTACACCAACAAAGAGTAATAAACGTTCTCCTTTAGTGTTACGTGCTGGAATGCCTCCAGGACTGAAAGTACCAGAAAGCTAAATGTCAACACATGTTCAAAATGTTCATTATGCTGAAAGTTAAAATACCTCACACAAATCTGATATTTATCTTATGTTGATAACAATAATTTGCATCTGCTCATCTTTTTTGACTATGAAGTCAAAAGCAGTTAGTGCATACGACGGAGCAAGAAGGTACTTCAATTTCCCTAAAGCAACTAGATTTAAACAATCTTGCTTAATAGAGGCCTTAGTCCTCCCTTAAATTATATAGCTATGATGCCAAGCAGGCCAACAACAACACAATGCAAACTGTGCAAGTGAGGTAACCTACTTTACTCGAATTAAAACTTACGGAATATTTTCATCATCATCTACTTCAACAGGTTCGGACAGCGCCTGAATTGACTCCATAGCTGTAGAATAATTGGCCACTCTCTGCTTCATGGACTTGCCTCTTTGGAAACCTACAAAATACAAGCATAACTGCAAAGAAGTGTAAAGTGATAGTTATCAGAATCTTTTAGGAGTGAGGTGACAGGTAATTCTGTTTGCAACATTCCACTAACTTATGCACGCATTCGATTCAAACTTGTATTGTCATACAAAGCAGTATATTGTACCAATGATACCAACATAGTATGACTTCTTATCATTTCATAACAAGATCCCAGTACATATCTCTGTTGAAGTCAGTAGCAGCCTCTTATTCCCTCTAGTGGCCCCTACGCTTGATACAATCCTAATTTATACCTGGTGCTTGTTCTCCTGTTGTGGCCCCTGGTGGTGAAGATGATTGATTCTGTGCTTCTCTCTCCGCTATCTTCCTCTCATGAGCTGCTTGGTCTAAATTATGGATAGCTAATAACATACTGTAGTCCATGATTTTAAAACTTTCTAACACCTGCAACATTTAAAACACACTGGAAACGTTGGCATCAACAGAAAGCAATGAAACATCTTTAAGAAATAAATCTACATCATACTTGAACATGTATGCGATAGGACAAACTACACCTAAAAAGTGATTATTAAAATAACCGAACATAATTTTAAATAATCTAGTTCGAACAAATAAGCAAAACCAGAATATAATTATAACAAATTACATTATTTATTGTTATTAAAGCACACAGAGTACTTCCCTACATGTACTTCGCTTCAACCTGCACATATAAATTCTTACCCTACAATCCCTTTTTATTGTGTTTGCAAGAGCTTGATAAGTCTCCTGCTCTAACATGATTCCTTCTGGGTGATTTGCCATAAAATCTAAGTCTTTCAATGTAGGACTCCTTTTAGCTCTTTCAGCTTTTGACGCCTTTCTTTTATGTGTACTTCCTTTCAAATCATACTTTTCATGAAGTGTAATTGAAGTTGGTAATAAATTGTTCATGACCACAAATCTAATGTTTTTACCTCCACACTGAAAAGAGGATCCTCATTACCATCTTTTGAACAATTATTAATGTGTACGCAAAGCGGCATTTTACAAAAAAAGTAAGAATGTAAAACTGAATCATTTTTAAAAACTAAGTATTTAGTTTCACAGTCTATTCTAAAATACAGCTCAGCAGAATGCATCACTGTCAGTAATTCTTCATGTTTGAAACAATTGTTACATTATAATTATATAAATCTTCAAAAGACGACCCAACATACATAATCCCAAATCTTGTGTCTACCTGATACACATTGAAATTCTACAGTCCAAAGCAAAACTGCAACTAAAAGAAACTCACCTGATAGCAATAAAGGCCATAAAATTTTGGCAATAATGTCCTCGGATTTTGATTTAAATTCTGCAACAGCAAAATATCATCTATAAGTACAGTAACATACAAACTATTGATATATACTAGAGTCTGTGGATGAATGTTCTTATGATAATATTAGTATGAACAAAGGAAATATCACTGATTACTAAGAAATCTCAAGAAATCTAATCGTATATGTACCTCTTCCAAAGTTTAGTTAATATTATTATCAATCACAACTCAGCCTATTGCTGAGAAAAGCTATATTTACCATTTCTTTACTTTTATACAGCCAAACTGCATTAACTTTATTTTCACTCAATTTACAATGGCAATTAATTTGGTTGCACCACATACCATGTAATATCCAGGTAATAATTTTTGTAAAAATTCTGCTTCTTTATGTTGAACAGTTTTAATGATGAACTCATCATCTTCCGTGATATAAAATATACTCCCACTGGCACCAGGGTTGGACAACTCAGTGAGTTGGTCGGTGCACAAAGATAACTGGAAATGGAGTAATGAATAATACAATATGTAATAATAACTAATGATTGTAGTTTCATTATAACACATTGTTTTAATTACATACCATTTTCATTTATTTCATGAGACTCAATATCTTAGTTTTGATCACATGTACATACTAATTCACAAGATAAAATGCATGTTTAAAATCAGTACTGCTCCAGCTATCTTTTCTTAGTATGTCACATTTGTAATCGAAGTACATTATAAATTTGAGGTTTAATGCTCTAGCTGTGTTGTATAGATGTATATAACTTACCAGGAAATCATCTGGTTTAATACTGAATGTGTCTCTGAAGTATCTGAACCCTATTGGTGCATATGTCTTGAATCTAAAATCGCTATAATGGTGAGCTGGTGTAATGTTACTGCCTTCCCTGAAACAAATATAAAATTCTTCAGTAAAATATAATAAAGGTCTGTTTCTACTGAAAGTTTGTATTTAACAGAGAGTTTCTCACTGTCAAAATTAAGCCTTTTTAGCTGTGATGATCACTGAAGTATGTTTCACTAGTCTCCTTTTGATGGCATATCTGTATTACAACTAGACAATCCACAGATAAGACTACTATATTGACACGAGTTTAAGCAGAACCAAATGACACTGTGGAGAATTTTTTCGGGTATACATGAAGGCATGAGTTGGAAATTCTTACTTTCAGCTTCTTCTGCAAAATATGGGGGGGGGGGAGCTAAGACTAGCTAAAGGTAAGAAATATAACAAGGATGACTGCTTTGAATTCGCAAGCATATGATTACTGTAGCACATTTTACTGTACTGTTTCAAAATATAAATTAATAACACACCCGGGGAAGAAAACACTTTCAACAACTGTAAAATCTTGCATAAGAAGGTCACGCTGTTGTTTTGAACTAAGACCACCAATACTCTGCGCAATACCAGTCTGAATAGCGGCCATCAACTCTGTGGTTGGTTTCTACAAAGTAACGTTCCAGTAGTGTTATCATAATAGGCAGGAACATGACAGTATGTTTACTTGAGGACAAAACAGTTTAAACAATATTCAGGATTCCTATTTGTATGCCAATGAGGACTTTCATATATTAAACACGACATGGTTAGTCAAATTTCATTGCATAACTTTAGCAATAGTAAGCAAGTTATCTTACTAAACATGAAAAAAGAAAAAGATTCCCATCATCATAAAAGTTCTTTGTAACAATCTCATAGCTCATGAAAGAGGTCTGATGGCTGGCTGCTTACTATATCTAATATGGTATAAATTAAGAAGAAACAGATTGACAACAAAATTACTAGCAAGATCAGTTTCATACACAAAAGTATCTATAACTTCAGATATATAATTCTGCTTACCTTTTTATATGTAACTTGACCAGCTTCATCCACTCTCCTATGGCCAATCTTTTTCTCTTTCTCGTTCCTTGCTGTTCCTGGAGTGACAGGACTTGGGGATGGTTTACCACTGGCATTGCTAGAATCTGCTGGTAGATTTGTCTGTAATAACATGTGTAATAGAGTTACGATTGTCTGCCATCATTGATGACAATGCCAAAAGCATAAAAAGTCTACTGTAAGCATATTTACCTATGACTATGTTTAAAAATTTCAAAGAGATGACTAGTAACAGAAATCTTATAAAATTCATGAAAGAATGAGATAATTTTAATTCTGTTTAATACAAGGAAACTCTTTCAATTCAGATACATATAGTTTTTTACTCACCATTCAGTTTGATAAATTTACCAAGGGAAATAACCTTTCCCAGAAAAAAAAGGTTTCATATTTTGTATTTTTAAAAATTCCCTAGCAAAAATTTTCAATTTTGTATTAGGGTTCTAATCTGTGGGGTAAACTACATGAACAATATACTTTGCGTAATGACAGTATAGAAATTACCCAGAAAATCTGTCAACTACAAAATTATGTTTTGCATAGATTAGATATAAAACTGAAAAAGTACAATGAAAGTAATAATGTTTAAAACAATTATTAGAAATGTTCAGGTGCTCATATCACAGTCATGTCAGGAGCACCAGGCACAATATATGCACAGCACGAAATCGCACAATAAGTATCAATGTCTCATCCATCATATGTCAAACTCACTGGGAAGAAAAAAATACTTACCATGCATTCAGTAAGGTCAGTGCTTGAAAAGTTGCAGAATTTCTTTTGTTATACATTTAGCATTCACCCTACTGTGAACACAGACTGCTCACATGAAACGTACAAAAGAGGAGAACCCCGGGATAATGTATTTAAGTGGGGGGTGTCACTGATGGTAAAACTTTCAGACCAACTGTTGAATATGGACACCATCCTATATCAAAATTCTGAAGCACACCAAATCAGATAAATAGGTTGCCAAACTGGTTCCTGATGTGGAATTTTATATAAAAATGGTCAAAATACTTAGCTTAAAAAATTGTACCCATGCTATACCACAGAAGCCATAAAGATATCCATTCTAAATTAGTCAAAAAAAAAAGTTGATAATACCTACAGCAAATCATCATCAGCCCACACACTAAGATATCCATGGGAGCAGAATGGTCACCTGACATTATAGTCTACTTTGAAATACACTTGTGCTTACACTGGTCATAAAAAGCTATAAAAAAGCTGTAGGAAGATGTAATGAAAGCAGAGTATCATTGAATGTGGCTTCTGTAAGTGCATTAATGCTAAGGAGCAATTCTGGCACCATTCACAAGTTCACTTTCTTCCATCAAAAAAACATGACATGTGATACTTACATCAATTGGAGGAGGTTTATGTTTTCCTTCTGAAAATATAAACACTTAAAATGTACACAATCAGCTATAAACATAAAATTGCATTTACCTCAATTATAAACAACAATTATTTCAGGAAAGTATATAGACCTATACACATAGTTACTATAAACTGGGTCTATATGCTTATTAAAAATAGAACTAAAATGCAGTATTATGCATATATCTTAAAGCAGACACACTTTAATCTTGGGGGGGGGTACTCAGGTTATTTTTTGGTGGGGGTGTGCAGCCGAGTTGAACATTTTGGATTTGGATTGTATACTTT
>JAOXYB010060657.1:0-10726 GCA_028565635.1 Phoronis ovalis
CCCTACTAAGTCTACACCTCAAGTTTGGTACCTGTAGCTCAAAGCGTTTCTAAAATATAGATGTTTGAAAATTGGAAAAAAAAAAAGAAAAAAAAGAAAAAAAGATACAATCTCAATAGATTGCACTTGCTGTGCAACCTAAATATATAAGTCTTACTGCACAGGCAATCTTAAAGGGAATGCTATCAAATGTTCCTTTTTATCTTGGTTGATTATTACATACAATTGGTTGACATTCATGCCAAATAAATTCGCAAACATTGAAATGCAAGTTACAACTTGTAATCCTGCACAACCATACAAACGAAAGACCTTATTCCATTTTCCGTCTCGCATAACAACTCGAAAAATGTGATGCTATTCTAGAAAATAAAACTAAATACCCAGTTCAGTCTCCAAAGCTTTCAGTTGATCTTGTTGCCGTGTAATGTCTTCTTCCAGTTGCCCTATTTTAGCATCTCTTTCATCAATTTTCTCATGCAGATTTTCAACTGTTCTCTCGTAATCAGCCATTTCTAAGTCCATCATACTGTTTTGTTTGACTTTCTGTTCAACAGATAACACACAATGCACACAAATCAATTTTTTTCCAACCCACTTTTTATAAGCAGCAATAAGGGACAGTTTCAGAAAAATAACAGGAGTCAAGGAAGGCAGATTTTTTCAGAGCCCACCACCTATTTTTATATTATATTACCTACATTACCCATACTAAACAAATTATAGGAAATAACAATCACCGATACGACAAAATTACATGCTGCCTTCTAGACTACCATGTCATTTTCCCTAGAACAGTCCTAAAAGGAAACAAACATATTAAACAAATTAAATACTGCACTTATTTTAAATATTGTCCTATAATCAATTTTAAATGCTATACCTTATGCCAGAGTTTTTACCAATTTTACAAGCTATGGCTTAAGACACACAAAATGATGCATATCATACATATAGTAAGTAACAGATTTACCTTTAGAGCGGTCTGCAATTCTTTTTTAGTGTTATCAAGTTGCAGTTCAATTTTTTTTACATCACTTGCATGTTTAGCTTTAATTTTTTCAATTTCATCTTCAAAGGTAGAAATCTTATCAAGCAACTGAAAAGAAATTAAAAGTTCAATTTCTACTTAATTAATATTCTTACCTTTATATTCAAAATTTAATTATACTTGTGTCTTTAAAACATAGTACAGTGAAACTTTAAACATCTTCAAACTTGTGTGCAAAGCCCAAAAGAGATTTGTTGGGGCAAATTCTGTTTTTCTTGAACTTTATCAAAAAACATTTGCAAAATTTATAATCTTTGTTTGTATTAGTCTTGAAAAACTAAGTGCATGTCTTACTGGTAGAAGACTGGTTATTTTGTATTGAAAGCAGTAGAGTAAACAATGGGACTGAATTGCAGCTATCAAAGGGCAGCTCTAAGGACTATAGATTTTGCGACTACTGTACCTTCAGATTTTCTTGTTCCAGGTGCTCCTGTTGCAGCTTTAAAGAACATTTTTCTGACTGCGACATCTGAAGTTTATCTTGGACATTAGTAAGCTCAGACTCCAGTACCTGTGTAGACAACACAAATCTAAACGAGCACCTTTCATTCAATGCTTTAGTATTTGAGTGATGAGATATTTAAAAAAAGGATGCAATTTTGTTGCTACAGACTTTAGTTACCTTATTTAAAAGTAAGAAATTCAAGTTAAAGTAAGCAAATTTACATATCATGGCTTGCACTTATAATAGGACAATAAAAGCTTCATACTATCATATTTTACATTCTGAACGAGTCTTAGGATAGTGCAAGAAAACACCATCCGTAGTGGTAATTTGCATATAACCTGCAAGAAAGTTTCAGGAAGTGCAAAAAGTAAGTGTTTCTCACAGATCCTGGCATAAGAATTGCAAGGATGCATATTCAAAACATATCCAGCTTTTTATCATCACTCAGACAATTATACCAAAAGCTTTGATTGTAGGCTTACAGGTTTACTTGTGTTGATTAAATATTAAATATTTATACTTTTATTACACCTAATTAGAGATTCATGAGGAGAAAGATACCTTTTTATTGCAAAGTAACTCTTCTATCTGTTTTTCACAACTCTGTCTTTCGTCGTCTTTGCTCAAAAGCTGCTGTTTAAAATCAATGGAATTCTCTGCAGCTTTCCCCAAATCATTCTCTAATGATGCAACCTTACACTTTTCAGCTTCCAACATATCTTGAAGCTTGTTGCATTCCATCTGTAGCATCTAGGAGAAATAAGAAATTATTAATTAATAGAAAATCTATCTATTTTTACTAGTCATAATAGACTATTTACATGTACTTGAGGACACCATCACAGGATCCTTTTGATACTGGCATCTTTCAGTTGAATATAATTCTTTTTTTTAAACTGGACTTCAGCAAAATACATTAAATGGTGAAATATAATCAGAGTTATAAAGAATATTAAATAACAAATTGTTATGTAATGAAATACGAAATTAAATATAAATAAACGAAGATAACATTTTTTTGGTTTGTGCTCAGTATGCAAAGGAAACGGTGAATGCAGTATTTTGTGAAGGAATCTGAGAACTGGGAAGAGTTCCTCTGCACCAGCCATTTTGTTATATTTTAATAAGTTACCGTAGTACAAACCAGTGTTACGCTACAGTTATGTTATTCATTTGGAAAAAAACATGCTTTATTATCATACAATGAAAAATAACCTAGTCTAACAGATATACAAAGTTGTGCATAAGAATACATACCAAATCTTTAAGACATTGTTCAATCACAAAATGAGACATGATGAAAAGGTTTTGTTCCATGACTGGTGACTCCATCAAGTACATACAAATGGTCTATAGAATATCTTTCTAAAACTGATATTTCATTATTTCAGTAATCATCGTCAACATACCTTATAATTATCAAACTGTTGGCTGGTGTTGGAATCAGTGGACTGAGACAGTTTGTTGACATCAGACAGTTTAGTCATCAGTTCATCTCTCTCAGCAGACATTGTTTTCAATTCTTCTTTTACAGCAGCAACCTAAAATTATTTGGTAAGTTGTTTAACATGCTAATAGGTTTTAAAATTACATTCACAAAGCCAGTCACAATTACTTAAGTCAAAAGCTTAAAGTGCCTGCTGAAAAAAAGTACCTACTTGCAACATTCAGCAAATCCAAAGAGTTGAGTGCACGTTATTTTGTCCAGAATCAAACTGTCAATCTAACTGCGCATCAGTTTAATTCAGTGATTAAAACTTAACATGTTTTTGCAATTCCATGTTACTGAAGAAAATTTAATACTTGGATCTTTACAAATAATTACTTAAAAGCTACCTTTTTATTCACTTCAGCCAGTTCCTTCTTAGCCTTGATAGCCAACTGCTTGAACTTATTACTTTTGTCTTCAGCTTCTTTTAACTTTTGCTCTAAGTTATTTATATTTTCACCTTCAGGATTAGCAGATGACTACAACAAAAGTCAAGAAAGTAAAATCATACTACCATATGATTAGACATGTTTTAACATTCCTACACGTCAAGCATAAACTCATGTTGAGAGGTAATATCCTCAAAGTTTATTCTAAAACAATGTTAGAAACATCCTGTTTAATTTAATTACTCAGTCCACTTGAACTCATCGACTTTTAGGGATATATGTTCATGCATTATCAGAAGTTACATATCAGGCTGTTTACCTATTGTCGCTTTCCGTCAGCAATTACCTATTTATGCATAATTATATAATTTTATGATGTTTGAATAAATGTGACCATTTTGCAGAATGAAATCCCACTACTTATCTCACCTCAACCCCTCACAAAAATTCTGCGTGAAATTACCTGCTGAATTTCCTGTGCTTGTCTCTCTCTCGCCATATGTTCATTTTTTAGCTCAAATTCTCTGATATCTGCCTTCATGAGTTCATTTTCTGTTGTTATCTTCAAAATGTTATCTTTTGAAATTTCAACCTCTTGTGACAAGAGTTCTAGTTTAGCAAGCACATTTTCCTTTTCCAGCTTCTCTGTTTCGTATTTTTCTTGAATGTCATAAAATTGTGAGGCGGTTTCTTCAGTATTTCGTTTGATATCCTCCATCTCATTTCTATATTGTTCTTTTTCATTCAAAACACACTGCATATCTTGAAGCAATTTTTCTTTTTCTGTATAAAGAGCATCAAAATCGTCTTTGAATTTTTTAATGATTTCATCTTTCTCATGCTTAGAATCTTCATTTTTTGCACATAATAAATTATTTTCTTCTTTCAATTGTTTTAATAAATCTTCAAGATTGTTGCAGGTCTGCTTCTGACTTTCATATTCATCCTTCAAAGTGCTCAACTCGCCAGCCATTTTTGAGTTTTGTTGCAATTTATGTTCATGTTCTAGTTGGACACGCACCAGATTTTCTTTCAGAGCTTCATACTCAACAGTTACAGACTTTAATTGTTCTTCTAAACCACTGACCATTCTCTCTCTCTCTTTAACTGCAACATCTAACTGTGTGTTAACTTGTTCTTTTTCTGACTTCAGTGAAATGATTTCTTCCTGAAAAGATGCCATATCAGAAGAAGAACTTGATGCCCCCTCTTTCAATTGTTTCAGAATGACCACAGTTTCTTCATGTTCAGTTTTCAACATGTCATATTTAGTTTCAACAGTTTGTGAATTTAAATTCACCTCTTCAAATATCTTTTCCAAATCTGAAAATTTGGCTTTTTCAATTTCCAATATTTCTTTATTTCTTGCAGTAGCCTGATCAAGATTTTCTTGCAATGAAAGACATTGGACATGCAGATTTTGATTAATTTGTTCTAGTTGTCTCAAGTTTGCATAATTTTCTTGTAACTCATGTTCCAGATCTTTGACTTTTGTAGCCAAAACTTCAACATCTTCATTATGTTTAGATTTCATTGAGACATTTTCAGTCAGCACTTCTTCCAATTTCTGCGAAATTTCACTTGTAGACTTTTCAAACTCTACTGCCCTTTCTCTTTCAGATTTCAGTTGTACTTCATATTCACACTTTTCCTTTTCTAAATTCTCTAGCTCTCCTTTCACTAGTTTTAAATTATTTTTAAGTTCTTCAAATTTTATAGTATATTCATTCGAGTCTGCTATATTTGATTCAGCCACTGTCTGATTTTCTTGAATTTTAACATTCAGCGATTCATTTTCAGATTTCAATTGTTCAATTTCATCTTCCAACTGCTGTCTGGCATTTTGTAGAGTCTGAACATCAGAGACAGATGACTGAAGGCTTTTAATTTCAGTTTCCAATTTCTGATTGTCAAGTTCTAACACATGTAGTTTTTCTTCTAAATTATCTTTTTCCTGTTTACTGCTTTTCTGTAATTCAACAACACCTAATTTTAAATTTTCATTGTCTAACTTCAATTGCTCAGTTGTCTGCTCCAAACCTTCTTTCATAGATTGTACATTCTGTAAAGATTTTGTTAAATGTTCATTTTCAGCTTTTGTCTGATCATATTGTTCTATTAAACTTTGTTTTTCTATTAACAGCACAGCTTGTTTGCTTTCTAATTCAATCAATGTACCTTGGCACTCATCTAAATCTGATCTGCCTTTACTCGATTCTGAAAGTTGTTTTTCCAATACTTCAATCCTAGCTGAATTCCGATTTTTTAACTCAGCCAATTTTTCTGTTTCAGTTTTCAACTTATTCCTTGCGTTTGTTAATTCTTCTACCAAAAATTTCAATTTGTGAATTTCTTCTGCCAGTGGCACACCACCAGTTTTTAGCTGACATATTTCATCACGCAATCCATCCCGTTCATTTAAAGCTTCCTGCAAGGTCAACGTCAATTCATCTACTTCCCGTCGACATGCTTCTTCACGCTCTTCAGCACTGAAAAGATCATCTGCTACTTTGTCTTTATCTTCATGAATCATTTGCATCATGTTTTCCCATTCATTCATTTTATCTTCTGCCTCTTTTAAAGATTGCTTTATTTTATCATTTTCTTCCTTTAAACTTATACATTTTTGCTTCAGTTTTGTTACTTTTACCATAGATTGTTCATGCTGATATTTCACCTCAGTTAGTTCATTCTCTTTCTCCTCACATACAACTATAGATTGTTCATGCTGAGCTTTCAACTCGGCCAATTCTTTCTCCTTCACCTCACATATTGCCTGCAGTTGTTCTGCATCTGATTTTACTTCACTACTCCTTCCAAGATTATCGTTTTTTAACTGTTCACATTCTTGTATTATTAATTCTTTGTCTGATTTAAGCTCTGCATAGCTGTCTTGCAGATTCTTAAAAATGTCAGCTTGATGTGCAATATGTTCTTTCATTTTCACTATCTCTTGCTCTTTTAGCTGCATATCGGACTTCAATTGCCAAGTCTCCTTGTCACAAGATAGACGTTCCTGTTGTATTTCAGTCAGATTAGCTTCAAGTTCCTGTACCAACAAGCTTAGTTTCTGCTTATCGTCTTCTAAAAGTAAAACTGTCTCTTTATCAATGGCATCTTGACTATGACTTTGTCGCAACTTTTCAATCTCCTCCTGCAGTAATTTGACTTTCTGAATCCATTCCATTTCATTACATTCAGAATTTTCAAAGGAAGATTTTAATGCTTGATTTTCTTCATCTATCTTTGAGTTAGTGTCTGTAAGTTCTTGTACAGTTTTTTCAAGGTTTTTTACTTGCTGAGTTAGTTGGGTGATCTCTTTTTCCGACGGTTGGAAAGCATTGTCAAAAGTACTCTTCTCTCTCTGAAAACAAAATAAATACATCAATACATGCATGTATGACACAGCATATGCAGACTTTACAACAAGATAACTGTAACAGTACAAAAACGAAATTCATAGTTTTATTAAACAGATATGATATTAGCTTACAGTTTTTTAAGATTGTAGTAAGAGCTTTTGGCACTGTCTCAGAATGACAAAGGTTCTGCGAATAACTTGAGAACTAGCAAAACTGTTAGATAAAATAAATAGCAAATGACTAAAATCACCATAATTATAAAACTGCTATATAAAATATAAAGCTAGTTAATGCTATAGTATACAAATTACATATCGGTACAATGTAACTAAATACATTTTCCAGTGCAGTGTAAACACATACATAAAGTACCTCCATTTGACTCTGCAGTTGTTCTATTTGGATACTGTACTCTTTATTTTTTGCTGTTAGTGACAATTCAATATTTTGACTTTGACTTAGTTGCTCAGCTGTGAATGTTTTAAGGGATTTCAAAGCTTCATCTCTGGCCACTGTTAACAAGTCAACTTGTTCCTTCCAGTCCTACAGTGTAGAATTAAATACTAGAATCATATTAAAGTCACTTATTGAAATGGTTGAATGATTTGTATACACCAAAGCTAGGGTACACAAACTTGGGTAAGGTATTAGCTTGATTAATATTATTAAAATTTCAAAAAATACAGGATACACTAAGCAAAACAGAAACTTCAGTATTTACCAAAAGTCCACATTAACATTCATATTGCAGTATGTAGTTGTTTATCATATCTTTACACAGCATTTTAACCAACTTGTACTGATATAAAAGTGGTCCACAGCATATTTGCTCGAAGCAATTTTTGTAACTTAAAACTATCAGCACCTTCCAAAATTTATTTCTGGTAGCATAACACATATAAGGAAAGCAATATAACTTCAAAATAGTAGCATAAACGAAAAACCTTATTTTCCTGCAACAGTTTACTCTGTTCTTCTTGCATGCACTGGAGTGTGGAAGTCAATGTTTCATTTTTCATTTGCAAACATTCAATCTGCTCCTCCAATTCCTAGCCAAACAAGAAACTTTCAAATCAGTTTACACGATTTGACAATTATCAGGTCTGGACCATAGGAAAAAATGATCATGACCTGTTGCCTAATGTGTATTTTGATCATAGTTATTTTAAAATACAAGAAATTATCAATTAAACATCTTTAATATGTACAAAAGAATTAAATAGTAACTCCATATATCTTTAAATAGAACCCCAAAATGTACAGACACATAAAAGTAATTCAAGAATTGTTACCAGTGGTCACCACCACAGATGAAATGTTAAACATTACACAGTTTATGAATTTTTAAAAAATATTTGAAGTTTAACTGAAATTGAATGAATAATTTCTTTACCTTATTTCTTCGATAAATGTTTGCAAGTTTCCCTTCCATAACCTGAATTTGTTCTGCTGATTTCACTTGTGACTCCTGTGCAGCATTATAAGCTTGTAACAGTTCTTCCTTCTCAGCTTGAACACTCGCACAATCATCTCTGGATGACTTAAAAAAGAACAAAACATTTTATGGAAATTATTCTAGTTGTAGGTGCATCATGAAGCTCATAAATGTAAAACTGGTTTCGATATATGAACATATACAAAAAATAAATATGTGCACCTTTTTTGAAACTAGTTCTTTACTACAGGTAATGCCGAGATTGTATAAATGTAATCCAGGTAAAAAACCAACAGATAGCAATCTCTTTGATTTTTAAAAATTATGTTACAAATTAGTAAACTGAAACAAATATTAATATATTTTAGAATGGAAACACAGCAAATGGTACTGGTGATATTAAAACTACTAATATATTGCATCCAGACATGAGGCAGGTTAACAGCTGAACTGATATACCTCCATTTTCTCTTCAGTTAAATCAGCCTTTCTCTGAGACTGCAAGTCCTCAACCTGTTTTGACAGTTCTGAAATAATTACACATTAATTGAAATGGATAATATATGATGTGTATAGATGTTACAAATAGAATGCTTCGATAAATGACAGTGCATAAAGTGACTGCTAAAGGTTGTATAGCATAGAGTATCTAGGTGTATGACTTACGTGATATATCTAAAATCATGAATATTTCATGTCTTCAGATAATTTTTTAATTATAATATTAATACATATAGTAGGTTAACTAAAGAATTATGAAAGCATCTTATAAAAAGTTTATTAATTATGCATTGATATATTGCATGATACATTATAATTATCTGAACATATCTATCTTTCACCATACATTGATTCACAGTCAGCATCACAATATTTTTCAAAATAATTTGAAAGTTTGATTATCTATTTTGTCAACTGAATTTACCTTCACATTTTGCTTTGCTCTTTTGCAAGAGCACTGTCTGTTTCTTAACATATTTAACGAGATCCTCTTTGGCCAAGGTATCCAACTGTAAAAGCAAACAATATTTATAATACTTGAAAACAGTTTTTGTATTTTATATGCTTAAATTTTACTGTAAGATAGATACATGTATGCATGTATTGATCTTTTAACAAAGAGAAATGGTTGACTGATCCATTGTATTATTTATTGCTGTTCAAAAAAAACTATTTTGGATGACCTTTAAAAATTCCTTTTTGGGCTACTGCATAAGAGATATAATAAAGTATTACAGATATGCAAAAGCATGTATTTCAGACACTGTAAATTTTATTGTAACTGGTGCATAAGCTACATGTATAATTGCAGCATTGTCAGATGATGTTTTAACTGAGTGGGGGAGCTTAGGCATAAATACCCTTGCACATAAAATTTCTATTCTGTTTCAACTTTCATGAAAATAGCGAGAAATAATGCATTCTGTTTAAAATTTTAAAGCAGTCTGTTGGAGCAAAAACTTGAGCGGGGTCTGTCTACCCTAAAATTGCCAGTGCAGAACATCATAGTCACTTAATTACTGAACCTTTGAAGTCTTTGTTGGGATTTCAGCATCAGCCATACTTCTAATCCTGTTTGCTATTAACTTCCTACAGTGGCTTAAAATGCCTGATGCCAGGTATAAATCCCTAAAACCAAGATAGTCGAGATTAATATAATACACTACACACTACACACTACACTACCTTTTAACATTGGCAAAAATATACAAGGGGAGTAATAAGATTAACAAGAATCGACACAGATGGCCCCCAAACAACTTTAAAATACTTTCAAGGTACACCTTTCTTAGCCCCTGCATAGATTAAAGTCTATCCTGGTGTCTACCAGTTGGAAGTGGAATTCATATTACGATAGGCTGTGTGTATACAACATCATCTAGCCCTGGCCCTACTATGGATTCATGCATATGGCGGAGCCATATGGGTATCTCCATGGGTAGGGTCATGGCTCTCCTTGGTGTTAAACTCTGTTGCAGTTTTTCAACCAAGCTTTAGCTCTTAGAAAAAACAATTTTAGTTGTCCAGAACAGGTTTTAACACATAGAGAGCCATGACCCTATACCACCATGTATAGACATATATAAAAATTAGAAAAACATGATGATGAAAACAAAGCAATTGGACTGGACAACATTTAAGTCCAAAGAATCTCAGGGAATGCTCAGAATCTATATCCAGATCTTTGTATTTGATTTTTAGAAAATCTCTTGATTTTGGAATTCTACCTGACTAGAAAAAAGTCAATATAATCCCAATAAACAAGAAAGGTTCAAAAACAACAGCAGAGAACTATCGATCAGTGAGTTTGTCATCTCAAGCATGTAAAATAATGGAGTCCTTAGTGAAAGATTTCAGGCTCAAACATATGGAAAGACTGGATCTGGCTTGTGACGAAGCAACTAAGAAAGCAATGAGTGCACTGAGATTAGTAAAACGATCATTCAAGTTTATCGATATAGAATCCGTTAAAGGACTGGTCAAAGTGCAGGTCATTTATATGTTTGACCTCGACAACTTCCAATATGGCTGACTGGCGGCCATGTTGGTTC
>JAOXYB010060668.1:0-10723 GCA_028565635.1 Phoronis ovalis
ACAAATTTTTGACTTTTTCTAGTTTATAGTTTATTTAGTACATTTATACAGTATATAGTCTGTGTTAGAGACTACTGCTGGATCAGTGCTAGCAGCCCATACCTTTGAAGTTTGTTTTGTATGTTCCTTTTAGTTTATCAAAAGTTACAGTTTTGAACTTTGAATGAAGAATGTATCCATAGATAATGTATTAACCTATAGCTAATAGGGATATTTGGATATACCTCTAAATATATATATTTATATATACCTAGATCATCAGCTTTTTAACTGGCTTGAGGCTAGGAAGTGGATGAATATTTAGAGAAAAAAAACTTCTATCATTATTTTAATATTTATTCTTTGTGTTATAGTGTACCTCTTTCCCATTTTCAAAATATCGACTTTGTTCTTGGAAACTGAACCCCTGAACAATGGTGCACTGATAGATTTGCATCTAAATATTGTTACCATTGATTTTTCAACCAGCTGAATACTGATTGTCTAGAGCAAGCCAAGATTTGCTAGAAGTCTGTATATTTCTAATGTTTTCTTGAAACTGGCTATTATCATCATCATCATCAGGAATATTACTCTACCCCTTTAAATAACATGTCAATTTGAATATAGTGCCAGGCTATTTCAGTCATCGTATTGTTCAGTATATTGGTAAATTTTCTTGTAAGAAAACAACCATTTTTTCCATCCAGTGTTTTGCGTCTCTGTTTGGTTATTTGGTAACGTATAATATCAGTCTGTTCAATTTAGTTCTGTAATGTCTAATCTAAAATAACGCTGAAATATAATAAAAACACTATTTTACAAAATCATCCTGTAGTGAAGAACTTAAAATTCTGCAACTAATTTTTCTCCTTATTCTGCCTCGAAAATGACAAATTCTGCAGCAGAAAGAACAATTCTGCAAACTCCCTCACAAATTATATATGTTTTCAACATGAGGTACGGTGTTACAGAATACTGTGGCTATACTACTGCATTACCGTAGTTAAGTTTGGTGTCATATTTATTGTAGAAAAAAAAATTAAAAATTTACCACTGTCCATTTCGCAATTTGTTATTATTTTATTAAAAACGAGACTGTTATTTTATTGTAACATGTAAAAGCATTAACCTTCTACATTTACAGTCCAAATACAATTTATTATCTGTTTCATATTGCTCGTCATATCTACTACTTAATTGTTCTTCAGAATTAGATTTAGCTAGTTTTCCCACAGATTCAAATGAGCTGCCTTGTTATTGGAAAATCTAAGTATCTCATTATTACATTTTCTCTAAAGTAGACACTTTGAGATAATGAAGTACTAATGTTGATGTATGGTGTGCACTCTTATCTGTCCTGTGTCTTGTAAATAAAACAATATCTGCTATCTAAAAACTAACTTGTATTAATTGGCATAATTGGTTTGAGTAAAACAGACAAGCTGTCTGTTATGTTAGTATGTCCTTGCATAGAAAATGCAAATTTATTAAGACATTTTACTAGCTTAATAGTATTTATTTCAATCTTTAAGACCAGTATAATTAACCAAATGGTGTTTTGATGTTGACTTGGAGTATTTCTAGTGACACTGTTATATTTTTTCTATTTTTTTTTAACTTATGGATATGCTGTGTGTGATGACACATATAGGAATTAAATGGGACTTTAGTTTTATCTTTAATTTCAATTTTTAAAATTTCAAGAACACCAACTTAATTTCTTTGTCAAATCCAGATTTCTTGCACTTTTTTACATTGAGAAAATTAATGATTTCTTTATAGTTTAGGTGCCAAACTGCCACCTAAAAGTAATACTTAGCTAATAAATTGAATATACTAATGGTTTTTGTGGTGGAAATAATAGAGAGTGTTGGTATATTTGATACTTCACATTAGCAACAGGATCCCTAAAGTTTCTGGAATCAGTGTTTGGCCAGAGGTTAATTGGCTGATATGGAAAAGCTATTATATGTTTCAAAGCAAAAAACATACAAGAGGTCATATTCATCAGTGTAATATACAATCTGATAGTATCTACCAGAGGGACAGGATTATCCAAACAAATTCCCTTTGGTGGAAATATAAGGTGGCTGTGATTGTTCTAAGAAGGTAAATAAATATTAATATTTCTGCAGAAAAAAAATCTTCAAAAGGGAATTCTGACCTCATTGGTACTATAGGGGTATCATCAAGTGCAACAGCATATCACAGTATACCATATCTGAGTGCAGTGTGACAGTTGAAGGAACTTTGATGACTGCAACTACACAGTTGGTGACCACTTCAGGAGATTCTGTGTTAACACTGATATAGGATTTGTTTAATACCTGAAATTCTGGAAAAGAGATTTGTCCAAATGTCTTCAATTAGTCCAAATGTGATGTTGCATCATAGGTACCATTTATTTTAGATCCCACCACAGGATCCAAAGAGGTTGTTTATTTTACCATATTGGAGAGGTTAGTTGAAGGCTGAAAACTGTTTGATACTTATAAGCATTAAACAAGTCACGGACACTGTCAGCTACCTCTGTCCTTTTGAAGTTCACTTTTCTGTGATTTGAGTGGTTTTAACAGATTCTGGAAAGAGTAAGATATTTCCACAAATTTGGCTGAGTCAGTCTTTGGGTAGCAATGTTAAAACGTGTTACCTCATAAAATACTTTATATGCAAATTCTGTGTCACTGTTTGATCTTTAAATGATTATTTAAGATGGATAACACGTTTTCTTTATTGGCCTGATATTTAATGATGTGCAGATTCTTACATAATAAGTAAGACAGTCTGTGATAAGCAATTTAACACATTTGATTATATCTTTGCTTGCATTCTGAGGTTGTTAGATTGATGACATGTTAGTTGGTACAGCACTGTCATCAATGCATTATAAACACTGCTGTAATTACTCAGTCTGGTAAGTCTATTCTTTTGATTTAGTACATGTTATGTGTATTAAAATACCACAATACCTCTAGTTCAATAACAAGTTGAAACTTTTACTAAATGAACTGCTGGAAATTGATGACTTTTGATGGCTTAGGTGATGTCACGTACCTGACAAAGTAAATTGGGATAAGAAGACAAAATGTGACAGTGCGCAATTTGTCTATTATTTTTATGATGTAGAGTATTTCTAGGCCTATGAGATCCAGGTTAGGAAAATGTGAAATGTGAATGAGCTGTCGGGGTGAAACATTCTCTCAAAGTTTAGAGCAATGAGGAGAACCATGTTTCTTAAAGCACTTAATAAATGATCATAAATGATAACTATAAACAGGTCCAACAAGTCCAACAGACCCATATCTTTGAAGCATTTCCAAGAAGAAAAGAATCAACTATTCAAAAGTCATAAATTATATTAATAGTATCATTAATAGTATAAAAATAAAACAATAATTTTCGTGTTGTTCTTATGGAGGAAGTACCCTGACTCTTTACTAATATGATGTATTCCTCCCACCACATTGCACAGCAGGGCTTAGATATCATTAAAGATTCATCATCTTCTAGCTAAAGTATTGACCAAGCTTTTGGTTGTCTCCCCTGAGAATAAGATTACCATCCTTATACTATATTTATAGGAGCTTTTTTATATAATACTGTTTCCCAAGACAACCAGTTGGAGAAGCTGATTTTTTCTGTGCAATATAGGAAAGGCTTTGAAACAACTTATTAAAAAAAGACAGTACTAAATATCATAGACTATATATCTGGTACATAAAGCATATTTCTGCAGTGCCTATATGCCACTAACTGTATTTGCATTGGTAAGCCCAGTATACACATACACAATCTGATGATGGAGATGACATCCTATGGGTTTGGCCTGTTTAATGCACACTGTCAAATCCTGGAATGTAATCACTGAGCTGACCTATAACCATTCTCTTCAAGTTTCAAAGTTGCTGCTACGAGAATGTCTCTTAACTTGTGTTGCCAGTCAAGGTACTTGCTTCAGTTTAATGATGAAGCATGAAGCAGCCTTTGGATTTTTCTTTTCTATATCACACCCCCAATTTAGTCAAATGACTGCAAACTGTTGTGCTATCTTGTCAGCTTCCTGTGAATGTGTTTATCTACTGTCTTGGTCATATATCTTGCAAATCTTGTTTCATTAAAATTATATCCAGTGTGTCACATGTGATTAATTAATCACATAATTGCATTAATTGTTTGCTATTTAAATCTCAACTGAAGCAAAGACCATACATTTCATATTTTAATCTTGTTTCTTAATTGGAAAAATGTTCTATATGGCAAAAATAATCTTACTAAAAACTCAGATTATTGTTTTGTTGATTTTACTGAATGAAAACAGGTGATAGTTAAAAAATATTCAATCCACTAACTTTTTACTAACAAATGTACAAAAAGAATTATTGATTCATGTCTCATTCACTAGACATTTGTAGGTTTACCTAGCATTCAATGCATTGAAAAATGTCAGTTTTTCAAAAGTTGCTTAATTTCTTGTTGATACTGAAAATTGCGTTAAATTTTTCAAGTTCGCAGTGCAATAAATATTAGAAAAGGCGCTATTAAAACTTCCATCGTTTCAGATTTGAGCAAGTCTTGCTATAACATTTCTCTAGGCGCAACTCTTTACATAGTAAACCCTTTATTCTTGTATCAATTTGCATTTTGTGTAATCAAAAATATTAGTTTACATATTATTTGATTAAAAACTATGGTTCGATTCCATATTAATGTTTATGTCCTGTCACAGTGAATGGTAAAGATGAGAAACATGCATGGAGTGTTATGATAAGAAGTTGGAAGCCCCTAGGATGGTCTCAGGAAGCACTTAATAAGAGAAAATAAACATTCTTGTATAAACTTAAGATTATCAAATTTTTGGAATGTAGAAATTAAATGTAAAAGATTTAATAATGTTGCCTCTGCTCCAGAGGTGGATCCATGATTTTCTCAAGTGCATTGATTTTTGAGGAATTTCTATGGAATGGAGGGATCTATTCAAATGTAGCTGCAGACTCACCCTAAGATACTTACTGTGCTGGCCCAAGGATCCAAATCCTGATCCTGAAATATCCCCAGATATGCCAAAATCCTCACTCTGAAATATCGTAGGGTGAAAAAAATCGTTTCTGAAATAGTTTAAAATGTTAAAGTACCACACAAAAAGTCATTATTTTGTCAACACAATCAAATACACAACCCTGACATATCCCCCCAACACAAAATACCCAGCCTGAAGTGTCCTAGAGGGTGGTACATGTTTATATACCTTTGTATTGGATGTGCTGTACAGGGTACTAATGCTTTGAAATACTATGCCCTTAACTTACTCTTTCTCCTTTACAAGGAAAATATGTTATTGTATCTTTACTGGGGAAAACTAGCGTGGGTTTGTTCAAGGAAATGTAACTATCGATATGATGATGCTATGTATTATGTGACTGCATGTGCCGGTGATGAAAAGTAACCACAAATGTCTATGTGTTCTGTCACTGGTTTACACCTTCCATGTCCAGCAGTAAAATATTTCTATTTAGTATCTATCAAAGATATTTTTACACACCACAGGAGAATGTGACTGAGTAAACAGAATTAATTATTTTTGCATAAGCTACTTTATGGGACTTAAAGCTGCAGGGGTGTACTGGGTAATTGTGCTTTAAGTGTGCTGGTACCTACTATATTACAAGTTGCTTTCTTGGTTGAAAATTAAAGAAAACCTGAATTTTATTAGGTTTTAAAAGTTTGGATGAGCTTGTTTAAAAATCTTACAAATCTGGTCATGTTACCATGACAGTAGTTTCCATTCAGACGAGTTTAGAACCATGAGCATAGGGAATCCTCTAGGCGTAAATTCTTAGCTCTACTCTCCGTCCCTGTATAGTTTGTATAATTTCCTAAAGTTCATGACTTTGATAAAACAATAATTGGATGATTTGTCATAATAAACTAAATAATCTTAACTTATTGACATTCTTATTTAAAAGTAGTAAAGTGCCATAATTTAGTAGATAATTCTCTGTTCGACTGAAATTTTATCCTTTCAGATAGTTTTTTGGCATGTTAGCTCTTGAAAATGACTTTAAAAAATTCTTATGTGCATAATATTCATAAGGATCTTCATATTGAGTCTTTTATATACAGCCTGAGTGTATATATATATATAGTTGAATATAGTCAGAGATTGAAAACATCTTGTCTTTTAAAATCCAATAGTAAAATCAGCTGGGATATGGATCGAATCAAAACACTGGGAGTGGCAAATGACTAAATCTACTGTAATATCTGATGGCTAACATTTTTATCTATCCTTTATTGGTAAATATTATGTGGATCAGGCTTTGTATGCAAAACATGGATGTATTTACCATTACACTATTGATAAATTTTATAAAGAATTTTCAATGTGGGGTGATATAGTTTGACTTTTACACTGATAGTAACCTTTGGTAAACACCACATAATAATACTAAGCACATTATTTTACATAATGATTGTTTACCTGGTACCTTACATAGTTTATATTTAATCTCATAGTCACCCTTCAATAACAGAGACCACATATTATCCCATAACAATGTTTATGGCTACATGCTATTACAAGATTCTGGCATTTAAATACATTGTACATTAACCTTTTTGAAATAAATCCAAGTTTTTATGATATCAGTTATTACAGTTCCTGTTATTACCATGTCTCTGTGACTTTAATCAAAATATAAATTCCATTTTTTTGCCAGTACATTTATTAGAATCTGTAATTTTTGACAGCTTAGGTAATCAAAGTATGTGTATGGAAATAAAATAAAATCGGAATGAAGAACACAAAATGTGAACTCCAGGATACAACACAATGACAAAGTATTCTCAAAAGCCTATGTTTAGTGTGGGTGTGTGCAATCGTGAATACTTCGGTGAGCGTGCTTAACCATCTGTAGGTAAAAAAGTTTAAAGAATATAGCTTTAAATTTATCTCATTTTCAAGAAAAAAATAGGTATTCAGTTTAGGTGAATGACCAAGCAATTGCTGAAAACCCATTGGGGTATCTCTACTTATGATTGTGGATGTGTTAAATCAATTTTTTGCTAAGGTATTTCTAATATGATAAATACATTTTTATTGCCTGGTTTGTTGTTATTTTTAATCACATTTGCAAGCTTATAGAAACAGGTGCTTCTCCATATGTGATATAATTTTGCATAATTCAGCTGTTAAAATATAAGAGTTACTGTTTACCTGGCATTTTCAAAGGTGCACTAGACATTTTATGTATTTAATGTAAGTTTGCTTGTAAATATTTTATTTGGTTAAAGTTGCGGAAACATTTTCAGCACGTTACTGTATCAAATGACTACCTACAGGCAAACAACAAGAATTACTGTTAGCTGTTATGTAGCCAATTTTGTTGTTTCATCAACAATTAAAGATTAAATATATTTAAAACTGCATACATAGAACTCATGTTACGTACTTCCTTTTATTGTAGATTTTTGATGTTCTCTAGTTGAATGCAGTTCCCGTGGTGAGTATTTTTTTTATTAAAATTTCAAGTTTAGGGTACAAAAAATTTTTTTATATGTATTGCATTCATTTTGTTAAATTTTTTATCACCTAATCGGATAAACATATTATTCAGTTTGGAAACCAGTAAACTTTTGCACACTTGTTTTATATGGCTAACAGCTACTTTGAAATATAAGGCTAAAATGACTTGATGCACCATTGGCAGTTTAGCTATCATATGTGTATTTTTTGGATACTGCACTGTGTCGAGTGAGTTACATCCTTTGAGTTGAGCGTTACATATAGGACTGTGGAGGTACTAGCATTTTGTTATGATGCACTTCAGATCTTGCAATAATTAGCACAGATTATAACGAACTCCTGCTTTAATTAAGTTAATTTATTACAACAAAAATGCATTGTGGTAGATAAACTTAAAAACATGAAAAACAATTAAACAACATAATCTCGAATACACTAAGTTGCCTGCTATTTGCTATTGTTTTGATTTGGGTGCAATTTTCAGTGTCAGATACCCTGGGAGGAATGATAACATACTTGATCCATTTCACCTTTTAGCAGTATCATTGTAAATATAATTCTATAATTCAATAAAGGCTTTTCCCAGGAATAGACATTCTCTGTTTGCTTAGTCGCTTATAATTTGATTTTGCCTGATTGTATTGGTATTCTGTTGGAGTTTTCTGCTTCTGGTTATGTTCCTGGAAAAAGATACCGTCCAATTACATCCAACTTGATGTGGCATGGACCAGCCATTAATGAAATGAATACGCTTGTTCTCGGAGATAGAGTGGATAATATATTGAGCTGTAATGTACAGTGGCCATGAGCTATACTTGTTACCTGTTAGGGAATTTAACAGCTTGCTAATTTAATAAAAATAGTGAGTTGTTAACTTGTTTTTACAAAGTACTGTCTTTCCTTGTTTACATCTTTTAAAAATACAATGCTTTGCCTTACTTCTGTTAGATTATAACCAGGGGAAAATAGATCATTTGATATTTAATAGCATTACATGACACTTGTGAGTAAATATACTACTGGAGTAGTTCATCAGACACTCAATTAAGAAATATGGTATGTTTATGATGCTTGGAACTGAAAGATATGTTACAGATGAGATTTTTAATTAGTTGATTGTGATTGTGATAGCATTTTAACCATGACTTACCTTTTCTACTGCAAGGTGGCAAAATCAGAATAGTTGTCATTTCGGTGGTGCTTTTGGACCTAATTATTAAATAAAATACATTGTATTGAAAATAATGATATATCTTCATTAATTATTTTCTTTAAGAAAAATCCAATTTGTCAAATGTTAAACTTTTGCTTAGATTGTGCTTAGTTCATTAACTGTCCACTGGGGGACTCTAGTTGACAGTGGTTTACCATTGTACTTGTAAATGACACAAAACTTGAAAAATGTGTGAAACAGTACTTTATTGCAACTTTCGTATATCAGTAGCAAAGGTCCAACAGCTTTGTTTGCTTTGCAAAATTGTATGCGTCATGTATTGGGGTTTTATCTCTCCACACAGATAACCTCCTCGAGGTACTATTTTTTCCAAAATAATTACACCACTATAACTGAGCCACACCTAAGATAAGGCTGTGAGACAGGGCAAGAGGGTTCATGATTCATTACCAGTGTCTCATTTGCATATAATATTTTGACATTTGGGTGCTCACTATCTCATAAGTTATCAAGAAATAATGAACTGTAACCTGTTGAACAAAAAATGAAGTCACCAAAGAATAATTACTTCTTATCAGAACCAGTTAATTCAAATTCTAGACAATAACGGTATGTTGAAAGATATATTAGATATTGTTCAATGCCTTAAATCTGTCACTGACGTAATTAATTAATTAAATTAATTACTGCTTGCATCATACTGTCTTGCAGATTTAGATTGAAACACTTCCTGTATAGTAATACCAACTACCTGCTTTAATACTGTTGTGATGTCACATACTTATAGTGCAGCAAGTGTAATCAGGCTACAAGTGAAGATCATCATTTTGTTTTAACATTATACATGTATTCATGTTGTAAATTAAAATCTTCTGCAGACTAAAATTATCAGTGTAATGATTTATAGCATGAAAGATAATAAGGAGGTGTCTTTAAAAGGAGATTAGTGGTCACCAGCCAACTAGGGGTTTAGACAAAAGTCTGGTAGGTAACCAGTGATTGATTCATTTTAGCTGAAGATTAGGCCCTTGTGTCTTGTGATATTTGCTGTCTTTTATGGCTAATATTATGTTGTCTGGATATATTGTTAGTTAGCTGTGCTTCAGTCATTACATAATACCATATGCTGATTATTTATCAATAAAAAATAATGAATCAAAATCTTAAGTAGGCAACCAAACAAGTGGGAAGGTTATTGTTACAGCTGTTTTTGCAAACCATGTTTTAGTTATTTAAATCTTCAGATTTGAATATGACAAAAGGTGCTTTTCTCATTTAGAATTGACACATGATACCATAGGTTAATTAAAACTGACTAAATCTGTTATAAATAATAAACTAACAATGCAGAGAGTGCCATGAAGCATATTTTAAAATAGATGCATCTTATTCAGTTAACAATACTATTGTAGGCAATTTGAAACTAAATTATTATTGTTACAATTAAAATGTCATCTTCACTGTACCTGTCATGTGTCATTTTTCATTTCCCATTAAATATACAATCTATTTGTCAAATCAACTAATATCTCTTACAGAAAAAAATTATGTTACCAGGCATTTTCCTAAACTCATTAGAGAGTGACTATGGCTGCATTGCATTGTGTTTGTTTATTGGAATAGGATGCAGCTCTGTTATATTTGCGAAGTTGCAGAAAATGTCTGTTCCACCACTCTCAGTACTGCTAGAGGTGAATCCAGGATTTTCTGAACTATTAAGTATCTTTTTCAAACTGGAGGAGTGGTCATTATAGGTTTAAGCCAACTTTGCTGAGTTCTGCAGAAAAGATCCAGAATGATTGGGCCTAAGTACACCATAGCACAAGGCATTGTTGGGGGACACTACATACGAATATAGTACCGGCATATTAATACACGTATTTTTTTCTTCTTTGGGGGGGGGGGGCGTGGCGTTTTAATTTTGGGTGCTTTGTATTGTCGACATGTTGTACTTTCTGACTAAAGCTGAGCAATAAAATTCCAGAGATCATTACAATTTTTTAAAAATCGGAATTTGAATTCGGGCTTATTTGCCATTGGAATAG
>JAOXYB010060679.1:0-10722 GCA_028565635.1 Phoronis ovalis
TATTAAAAACTTTGTTTTGAAATTGTTATCCAGTTTATTTTTAACATAGCCTATCCAACTTTCATGTGTTCCGCTAAAAGCAGGTGCTATTTAAATCAACTTAAAACTATTTGCAGATGATTAAAAAATTATCTTAGTAAATTACTTCAGTATTTGATAAATGCCATCAAGAGCCAGCATGACATAGCTGAACATTTTCTTTATGCATTCCTTGGTTTTCATTTAATGACTGTGCCTATCTGTACTATCGATGAAAAAATTCCCCTTACCATTTATTGAATGTTATTTATCATGCCGTGTTTTATCTTTGTTCCAGTTTCCTTGATTTATCGGTGACAAACAAACAATTTATGAAGCGATGTGGCATGATAAAATTAGGAACACGTAGCCTAATTGTGCTAGTTTATAATTAACTATGGATCGAGTAATTAATTTAGGAGTGTTGTTTGATGATGGACAGGTGTATATACCCTGATTATTATTAATTTTGAAGTGTGATGTTTAAAGTAGGTATTACCAGGTTCTAATTAGTTTTAATATGGGGGATGTCAAATTTGATTTAGGGAACCCGCCTGTTCAATAAACAAGCAAGGATGTCGTTTCCGGAGGTAGGTCGTTTCTAGGTATGCTTGATACCAAAAACGTGTGGAAATGATACGTACCTTTCTGAGAACTGGGCGTTAAAATGCAAAAATCATATTAATTATCGTAGAAAGCATAATTTTAAAGATCCAAAGCTAATTGAAATTATTGTCAAGCTCTATTTAGCGGATTTACAAATTTGCTGAAGCGCTACCATTGTCAGACACGTTTAGAATAGTTAAATTAATTCAAAAGCATTTCTAGAGGTGGTCAACGTTCACTGTACTTCCACTAGATACTTATTACTTTCCCTTATATAATGCGACCAGTAGCTGGAACATCACCAGGCATTAGCGCGAAGCTAAACTCTCCATAAAGATATATTGTGAAGTATAAGTTTAAACAGACAAGTAATACTTCTATAGCGGATTTACTAGATATGTGAACGACTTGGAGTTGTCTAGTATATCTGCTTAAACTAGTTGCATCATTCGGTGGTTTTGACATTTCTTAGTAAGTACTGAACTATGATAATCTATAAGTATCATTGACACAGTACGATGTGTTCTTTCCACATATATAGGTACATAAAATAGAGATGTCACTACTTTAGTTGACCAAGTTGTATTGCAAATTAAATCTGTTACATGTTGGAAAATCTGCTTTGAAAGATAACTTTCTTATTTTGTTGGTTAAGAAACGAGTGGCGTTTTTTATATTTCTTCGACCTACTTATATGGTGAGGAAAAATTGAACGAAAACTTATTTGGATTTGCGTCCTAAAATGTTTTGGTTTGTTAACATGCTATTTGGCATGAGACTGATTGCAATCCACACATTATTTGTTTATTTCACGTCTCACCTTTTTATTTACAAAATAGTATCAGTTAAGCTGTAACTAAAAAAAAGCTATTTATTAGCCAGCTTTGAAAAAACAAACATTTTTTGGATTATTCGTCGAAACGTAAAATACTTTTAAACGTGAATCTCTGTTTGTACTAACAACCTACAAAAATCAAATACTAACATTATTATAAAATTCAAAATACCAAGAAGAATGGAATAGTTTTATATCTAGCATATATACCTATTTGTGTTTAACTTAGCATACACGTGTAATGCGGGATAGATTATGTGCAAGAGGAGCGAGGTGTACATTATTTAGTGAAATCGTGTTAGGAATCGAGCCAGGTAGCAAACGAGGTTTTCGTGTTAGCATTTATTTACCAATATCTATAAATGTACAAGAATAGATGATTAAAGAGCATTCGTGTTAGCATGTGTTTACCAATAGCTATAAATGAACAAGAGTAGGTGTTTAAAGTGCATACGGGCCGAATAGCTTTAGTGTGACGTACTTGGTTTACCAACAACATACAGGTAAAATAATTAATAACATTATTTTACTGTGAGTAGGCGCTTAAAGTTCAATCGTGTTAGCATTTATTTACCAATAACTATAAATGAACAATAATATGTGTTTAAAGTGCATACGGGCTGGGTATCTATAATCTGACATACTTGGTTTACAAAAACATACAGGTAAAATATTTGATGTTCAAGTGATTACGATGAAACGGGTGCGCGCTATTTTGGCGTGCCTGGCTAATGTTGTTTGTTTTCTATGAATCATTAAAATTCATCACTGTGTGTTTTGAGGCGCGGTAAATGTGCATACTCGTACGACATGTCATCTGCCTTGATCCACTGGATTTGTAAGGCGTTATAATAAACCACGCAGGGTTTCTAGCCAGACTGCCCACGTGCCAAGCACTATTTTCAATAATAAAAATATATTTTAATGCTCACCGTGTTCACATTTATAATTCACTTTAATCAAAAATAATAATGGTTGCCAATCCTCGCTTGATCAATCCTAATTTCTCAAGTAGAATTATATATGGCCTAATCGCACCATTTCAAGTACTGTTCATAATATTATATTACTGTGCCTTTTTTCTCCTTTTCCTTGCTTCTTCTTTGGGCTTGGCCGTGTCGATAGCCTTTACTTAAAAATGGGTGTAATTTGCTTAAAACGACAGAAGTCAGAGTTTGAAAATACCATTATCAAACATGCTGGCGTTCTTCAGTGGTGCAAAGTGCTGGCGTAAGGTTCACCAAGGGACTACTAATGTACTATGAATGAAAAGTTTATTGGCCATCTAGTAAGAAAAATTAATTGTAGGTTAGACACATAATTATATTGATTTGAGACTAGGAAAAGCTTGAACGTCAGGCAAGATATTGTAAAACATTTATTTTTTTAATTTTTTTTAAATTTTTCAATTTTTTTATTTTGAAATTGCAAAAAACAAATACATGAATACAAAAATACAGAGTACAAAAACACAAAAAAAATAAAAACAATATAACAACAAAAAACGAAGGAAGAAAGCACAATTTCAATGTATTCAATGAGAAGAAAAAACATCAATCAGTTCAGAAAATCTGTGCAATCATTCCATTTTTTTTTCAAATACTTCTATTTTAAAATTTTTCCTGGACCAACATTTTTCTGGTTTATAGTATGTTCTCAATTCATGTTTATAGTATTCTAAAGAGGGAGGGGTTTTTGATATCTTACATTTGACTAAAAGGTGTTTTTTTTCCTATCATTATGCATAAATTTAAAACACTGTTTTCCTTTGCCCCCTTTCCGATTTATTACCGTTTAAGTGGATGGGAAAATTAATTATGTCACTTAAACAGCATTGTGTAAATGCATCTCATGAATCCAGATAGCTTCTCTACTTCTTATAAAAGTACTTTTAAATGTAGAATTTTCTGAAGCTTGTAGATCTTAATGTTTTTTATCTTTAAAGTCTTAAAATATTACTTAACATTTTAAGCATTCAAAGGTTATCTATACCTAATGAATAACAGGTTGATATCTACAACTTACACGTACATATACCGGGGGTACTCATGATTTTTTTTGACAACGGAGATGTGCTTCCCAACCCAATCCAAAAGTTTAGCTTGTGGTAGCAAACCCAATCCATTTTATTTTTAAATATAAGGGTAGCAATCCAATTTTTGTGAAACATAATGGTAGCAATCCAAAATTTTAAAATATTTGAGCAGCAATGCATTTTTACGCAAACTGACTGATACACATCAAATTTCAAAATCTTTTTAAGGACACACGCCTGAAATGAATCCATGTTATTTACTATAAGCAGTGGGTAGCAATCTAAATTTAATTTTTGAATTTTTTTACGGTAGCAATCCAAAAAAAATACAGTAAGAAGTATGTAATACAAATCCAAAATGTTCAACTAGGCTGCACACGCCCACCAACAAATACCTTGAGTACCTCTCTCGGCATATGCAAAACCGCCGTGGCTGCAGCTGATACCTACCCAGATCTAATCTTTGTTACTGTATTTATAATAGTTTGCTATAATTATACAGTTATATGTTTATATATTGAATAATTCATTGTCCTGTCTAAGAGAAGACGCGTATTAGTAGCTACGTACTTATTATTCAATACAACAAAAAGTAGAACAGTTAAATCCCAGTAAAAGGTGGTTAGAATAGCTCACCGGAGGAGCGTGTATTGTTAAGGGTTTTTTTCAGACTGTATCTTCACAATATTCAAATTAGTTATGACTAAGTGTGTGAATAAAATAAGGACACGCCGTCACTGTTACAAAAGTCATAACGTGTAATTTTTGGAAACCTACCTCATGCTACAACAGGCACAGATAAATTCAAAACTTTATTATGCCTTATGTCTTGCTAACCGGTGCAATCGCACAAACAATAACATAACACCAGTAAAACATGCAAAAATAAAACCTGAATCAAAACAAGAATGAATATATGGTGGCGACATCTATTGGATGTTGCCACCTGGTGGATGTCACCATAGACCCTATGTAATAATATATGAGAGCACACCACTGATTCACATCCCGTCCGTTGTAATGGGGAATTGACATATTTCGACATTAAATAAAAATATTACCAAACTCTCACCGACATGTGGGATTAGAAACTTTTTTATCCTTGTACATGTTTGTTCTACTTTTTAAAACTTTTCAATTTTCACTAGCAAAACCAATGGGATTTCGAGCTACATCTATCTTTTTAAAGGTCGCTGTGCGGAACTTTGATGCTGAAGTGAAAATAGTGCATGCGTATTAATCGATCACCGGCCAATGAGCAAACCGGTAGGTAAACAAAGACAAAATAGTTATATCTCCGAGAACTCTTCGTGCTCTGTCTAATGGTGTGCATATTAACGCCTATTAGACGGTACGGAACCTACCCAGACCATGTATGCACCTATCCATCTTCCATGTGTTCCGCTAAAAACAGGTGCTATTTACATCAACTTAAAACTATTTGCAGATGATTAAAAAATTATCTTAGTAAATTAGTTCAGTATTTGATAAATGCCATCAAGAGCTAGTATGACATAGCTGAACATTTTCTTTATGCATTACTTTGTTTTCATTTAATGACTGTGCATATCTGTACTATCGATGAAAAAATTCCCCTTACCATTTATTGAATGTTATTTATCATGCCTTGCTTTTTCTTTGTTCCATTTTCCTTGCTTTATCGGTGACAAACAAGCAGTTTATGAAGCGATGTGGCATGATAAAATTAGGAACACGTAGCCACATTGTGCTAGTTTATAATTAACTACTGATCGAGTGTCATGTGTCAAGATAACTTAATTAATTTAGGCGTGTTGTTTGATGCCTGACATTTGCATATAGCCTAATTATTATAAATTCTGAAGTGTGACATTTAAAGAATTAGTAAGTAACCAGGTTCTAATTAATTTTAATATGGGGGATGCCAAATTTGATTTAGGGAACCCGCTTGGTAAACAAACAAGCAAGGATTTCGTTTCTGGAGGTAGGTCGTTTCTAGGTATGCTTGATACCAAAAACGCGTGGAAATGATATGTACCTTTTTGAGAACTGTGCGTGAAATGCGGTTAAAGTACAAAAATCATATTAATTGTCATAGAAAGCATAATTTTAAAAATCCGAAGCTAACTGGGATTATTTTTTAAGCTCTATTTAACGGATTTACAAAGTTGCTGAAGTGCTACCATTGTCAGACATGTTTAGAATATTTTAATTAATTCAAAAGCATGTCTAGAGGTGGTCAACGTTCACTGTACTTCCACTAGAGACTTCTTAGTTTCCCTTATATAATGTGACTACTAGCTGGAATATCACCAGGCGTTAGCTCGAAGCTAAAGTATCCATAAAGATGTATTGTGAAGTATAAGTTTAAACAGACAGGTAATAAATACTTCTACAGCGGACTTACTAGATATGTGAACGACGTGAAGTTGTCTACTCTTTCTGCTAGATTCTTAGAATAAACTTGTTGCATTATTCGGTGGTTTGGTTATTTCTTAATAAGTAATATATTGAACTGTAATAATATACAATTATCATTTGCTCAATCTCTGATTAAACAGTACTATGTTTCCTGTCCACTTAGGCACATACAATAGAGAAGATGTCAGTACTTTAGTTAACTAAGTTGTATTGCAAATTAAATCTGATACATGGCGAAAAATCTGCTTTGAAAGATAACTTTCTTATTTTGTTGGTTAAGGCACGAGTGACGTTTTCTTTATTTCTACAACTTACTAATTATATGTTGCGGACAAATTAAACGAGCACTCATTTGGATCAGCGTCCTAAAATGTGTTTGGTTTGTTAAAATGTTATTTGGCATGAGACTGATTGCAGTCCACACATTATTTGTTTATGTCACTTCCACTTATTTTAAGTATCATTTAAGCTGTAACTAATATAAGCTCTGTACTAGCCCGCTTTGAAAAAAACAGCATTTTTTGGATTGTTCGTCGAAACATAAAATATTTAAAGGGAATCTCTATTTGTACTAACAACCTACAGAAATCAAATACAAATAGTAATACAAAATAGAAAATACCAAAAAGAATGGAATAGAGTTATATATCTAGCATACATACCCTTTTGTGTTCGCATACACGTGCAATGCGGGGTAGATTATGTGCGAGGAGCGAGGTGTACATTATTTAGTTGTGTATGAAATCGTGTTTGGAATCGAGCCAGTTAGCAAACGATGTTTTCGTGTTAGCATGTATTTACGAATAACTATAAATCAACAAGAGTAGGCGCTTAAAGTGCATTCGTGTTAGCATGTATTTACCAATATCTATAAATGAACAAGAGTAGGCGATTAAAGTTCATTCGTGTTAGCATGTATTTACCAATAAATATAAATCAACAAGAGTAGATGTTTAAAGTGCATATGGGCAAGTTATATCAAAAACATAGAGGTAAAATGTTTGATGTGCATGTGATTACCGTGATACGGCATACGGGTGCCTGGTTAATGGTGTTTAATTTGTTTGCTATGAACCTTAAAAGTTCACCTCTGAGTGTAAATGTACATGCTCGTACGACATGTAGCGTGCTTTGACCCACTGGCTTTGTAAGGTGTTATAATAAACCACGCAGGGTTTCTAGCCAAACTGCCCAAGTGACAAGCACCATTTTCATTACAAAATGTGTTTATTGCTCACCGTGTTAATATTTATAATTTACTTTAGTTAAAAATAATAATAGTTGCCATTACGCGCTTGATCAATCTTAATCTCTCAAGTATTATATTGCTGTGCCTTTTTCTCCTTTTTCTTTTGGTCTTGGCTGTGTTGATAGCTTTTACTTAAAAATGGGTGTAATTTGCTTAAAACGGCAGCAGCCAGAGTTTGCAAATGCCATTATCAAAAATGTTGGCGTTCTTCAGTGGTGCATATAAAGTTTATTGGCCAACTAGCAAGAAAAATTAATTGTAGGCTAGCCACATAATTATATTGATTTGAGACTAGGTAAAGCTTGAACGTCATGCAAGATATTGTAAAACATGTATTACGTAAATGTAATGTATATATGCACCTCCTAAATCCAGATAGCTTCTTTGCTTACTATAAAAGTACTTTTAGATGTAGAATTATCTGCAGTTGTAAATCTTGATGTTTTTTATCTTTAAAGTTTTAAAGTATTACTTAACATTTTAGGTTTATAAATGCTATCTACAGAATGAATAATGGGTTGTTATCCACAACTTACGCGTACATATCCCGTGGGATATTAATGTTTTTTTACTACGGGCCGGGAATGTGCCGCCCAACCCAATACAAAATTATACTTTTAATTGAATGATGCATTACACTCATGCTATGGAGAAACATATTTTAACTTTCAAAATGTTTGTAACGGTTGTTTACGTGTTTCGTATTGGGAATTCACATTTGTCCGAGTGACGACGGATTAAATGCATGAAATTCACTTAGATTGAAAATGACATGAAACAACATGAATCCCAGGCGAAAGATACACATTGAAATCTTATGAAAATAATCATATAATATGACTGTAATAATATGTTTCTGTTCTTGCAAAATATCTTTAGCATGCGGTGGAATATCGAACAGTACTTTTAATACGGAAGTGTAAAATCTTTAATAAGCTGGTACGGTGAATGAGCTGTATATATAAATATGTTTAAGCTAAACTATTGAACTCCACGTGCAGTTTAAACATTTTAGTTAAACAAATGGTTAGGTTCCATAAGTATATCATACAAATTATAATACATTCCCGACGGGACTCCGAGTAACAAACCCGGGCTAAGAAAGTGACCGGGGTAAAGTTCGAACTGGTTTGGGTTTTGTATTACGTGACCAAGTTCAAGGAAATCCATTCGTCAGTTTCCGTAACAGAGAAAGCCCGTATGTATTATTTCCGAATGGTAGGAAATAGACTATTTGCATGCACTTGAGGGCGTTACAATCACAGTATACTCAGACCCTCATTGTCTCCGTGACGTTCTTCAGGCATTGTCTTCCACCAGATGGCACTCGTTCCTCCTATTGAACATCACGATAGCGAAAGCGCTACCTGGTGGGAGACAATGGAGGACCGAGTGACATCTGGTGGAAGACAATGCTCAGATCCTTTCAATACCGTGATCATTTAGTTATATACAAAACTTGTTTTTTAAAATCTGACTTTAGAAAAGATTTAACAGCTAACATTTAACAAAATAAAAAAATATTAAGTAATAAATAGTTGCTTATGTATTGATATGCTCACAAAAAGGAGGGTATTTCTTAGATCAAAAAAACATCAGATTTTGTTTGGGTTTGGCTCAACATGCGAAGGATGCGTTTTATGAATGAATCGCGTGAGCACACACAGAACTACGTCATTGTTCATTCACAGAATGCGGCATGCTGGTATCGCTTGGGTCTGAGACTGGTGGCTCCACCAAGTGCATGCACATAGTCTACTGTCCGATTCTACGGAAATCTGCGTGAGTTCTTGGCAACACGCGAGTCTACGGAAATGACTGTTCGAGTAGCAGGAATATTGGTGTGAAACCCGGAAATGGGTTCGGATGGCAAGAAACAGGTTCCGCGAATGCGGATTGACGGTTCGAGTCTACGCTGGTTAGGTAAGCCTGGTATCTACAGGATGAATAATGGGTTGCAATTTACAGCTTAAGTTTACATATCCCCCGGGGGGTACTCCTGGTTTACTTGATTACGGGATGTGCCGCCAAACCCAATCCAAATTTAAGGGTAGCAATCCCACTTTTGTGAAATATAAGGGTAGCAATTCAGTTTTACGCAAAGTCACTGATACAAACCAAATTCCAATAATCATTTTATGGATACAAACCTAAAATTAGTTTCCATTATACAAGGAAAAGCAATCTGGATTGTACAATTGAGGGTTATAGGGGAGATTTCGCGAGCATCGGGGTATGTTAGTCAGAGCAGCGAGCTTTTTCTTTTTAGCAGCAAGGAGTATTTGCAATTTATAAGTACGGGCATTACACGCTGGGGGGACCCCCTATCTTTACCCCCCACACTTGCTCATGTCATAATATTTAAGAGACTAATTTACTTGTACAAGGATTGCTTCCGGGTATTGGCAACTAGCATTATTTCTGATTAAACTAAGTAAGTTTAGAAGTGTAGTACTTTATTGCTTCGAGCATAGTGATTGTTCTTTTTGAATAAAAATATTTGAATACAAATGTTTATGGTCATGTGGATCTACATGGGGAGATTACAGAGCACGAGGGTTGCGAAAGCGAATTTAACATATTCCACTCGGTACCATGCTGTCGTGCTGTGTATATGAAGAAATAAGTACTTCAAACGACGATATTTTTTTAATTTAACTTTTTTATTTTGGATACATTAAAAGTTTTGAAGAAACTTAATATTTTTACCAAAGCGTACATTCAGACTTTTTGCCTGAGAAGACTCGGAGTTGACATCAGCATGATATAACTGCGCGGCAATCGCAAAAAAATCATTTCCATGGAAATTTTGGTTCCAGAATTGCTACCTGGAGAGCAGGTGTTTAAGCTTCTTCAGATTCTGATTGTATCTTCCAATGTTTTTATAACATTGTGTTCGTTATAGGTCACGGTGTTCGTTCCTACAAATGCGTATCATATATAGCATTATATTAAGGCAAGACAGCTGATCAGTGTCTTCCATTGTTGCTTATACTAAATAGCAATAATCTGTTCTCCGTTCTATTTTTGAAGTGATTCTGCTAGTCGTAAATTATAAATGGCTCAGCGTATAATATCAGTTTAAAGCGTATTTGTACCTATACGTAGTTTTTCGAATGCTACATACACCACCAAACATGAGACAGATCACTTACGTATAGAAGAGAAAGAAACCGAAACATTAAGTCTGTGTTCGCACCAGTGTGAGAAATACATAACGGTAGTTGTGAAACTAAACTCCAGCTAATGCATTAGCAAAATTATGAATGGACATACACAAGGATTTGCAATATTTGGTAGATTATATTGTAGCATTCTTTCTGAATGAACTCTTTGATACATACACTTACTTTGTGGCTGCCTCTTGCTTTTGCCCTTAATTTATTGCCAAGCTGGCAGAGTTACTCTCACAGGTTCCAGAATCCATATACACCACCAATTATTTGAGGTTTTTCATTTCTTCCTTCCTGCTTGGCAACCTGGCAGAGTAATTCTTACAGGTTCACAATAAACAGGTGGTGCTGAAACTGAGTACCGTGTTTGTTAGCAGTAGTGACATGTTCCGATAAAAAAAATTAT
>JAOXYB010060690.1:0-10721 GCA_028565635.1 Phoronis ovalis
AGCAAAATCCTGCGGATCTAAATTGGAGCTAACTACGTTTTTAAGAAGTAAACGATACTTCCATCATTTGGTTTGACCGAATTGTAAATACTGCGAATAATCTTTGAATTATTAATTAATGTTTAAAAAAGATAATTTTTTATTTGCTAAAACACAATTGATTATATAATCAAAATCACTGGTGCAATTTAAAAATGGTCAAAACCCATTTAAGGGAGTATTGATTAGTTGTTAAAAATATAGTTAGTCCGAATTTTTATCTACTGAGTTTTCCTGCAGGATGTACCTAACGATTTTCATAGGGTGCAATTAAACCCTAATTAAATTTCATACATTTTACACAATAGTTTGAAAATACCATTATGACATAGCTTGAGTGTTAAAGTTTTAGAAAACATCTATTTTGAGTGGAAAAAATGTAATGCGGATTTTTCACGAATTTTTATTTAAACAGTGACGAGGGTCCAGCTTAGACTGAATCATAACATTTCTCAAGATTTTTATAAAAGGCGCACTTACTAATTTTTCCACTTAATTGTAACTGGCATATATCTTCAACGGTGTCTACATTCATCACGGCATTGATGTCGAGTGTTGTCATATTCTTACATTTCGAAAGTAGTTCTTTTATAGCATCATCTAAATCTTCCGGATCTCCGTCAATTTCCAAAGATAAACGTTCTAAAATAATCATGCAATGGAAGATGTATATCGACTATTGACGAAGTCGAAGGAGTTCTCGGACCAGAGTAAAAGTTAGGAGAGGTGTGTGGATAAAAGGAATAATTCTCTTGCAAATGTATAGTACCGGTAATTAAACAATGTTAATAATGGTAATTAATAGCGGGCTATTTATAGCTTTTGGCAACACCGTTTAAACAGTCTGCATTTTGAAGATTTGTCCTAATACAAGAAAAAAAAATTAGTTTGGATATTCTGTTATTATTTGGATATACTATTATTATTTTCCACTTGCAGAATTTTACGTATCCTATCTATTAGGAACATGCATTTTACATTACATGGTTTTATAATAATAATATGCGTATTTCAGACAAATATTCATGATACCTAGATAAAATAAATAATATCACTTTATGTCACACCTTACTTAAGTAATAAGCAGTGAATGAAAAGATACAATTTTGTATCAAAGTTGAAAACCCTATCAAAAATAACAACTCAGAAAATGCAAAACTTACTCAGAGTCGATTGGAATCGGTCACCAATGCACTTTATTGCGTCTACAATTCTCCAGTCCTCGTCCTCACCAAAGTAACCTGTCCAAACATGCAAGTAACGTAAAGGAATCTGTGCTACCAATACCCGATTGATTATTTCGTAACTCCCAATCTACGTGTTCAACAAAAATATAGTTAGCATATAACTGCTGATGTGTTAGCTAAGTATATGCCATTTGATTTTCAATTTCACGAGATATTATAGATTAGCCTTTACAATAAGTTATTCATTCTGGGCCAATAGGCGTACGAAATCTTCTTGCTTTTCCTTCTTTTTTGCTTGCTTTCATTTGCATCAATTCTATAAGACCTATATTGTTCTAGTTCAAGGAGTAATTAAATGAAGCTCTCTATCACCCCTCAAGGTAACAACTGCCATCAGCAGTTGGAAAAACTCCATGCCTGGGATATCCATCTCGATCCACAATTGTACAGCATATAACGAATAATAAATATCCCTAAAATAGTGTGTTCTATAAAATTATCCTACCTGATCAAAATCTACATCTACCACTAATTTTGGGCATGCTTTTAGAAGCGCCTTCCAACTGTAACCATCTATTCTATGAAAATGAGGATCATTCTTGTAACATTTTATGCTCATAAACTGAAGCTTATTAGCATTATTTTTTGCTAGAGTCCGAAAAATATCATCTGAGAGAGAATTATAGTTTATATATAAAGTGTGTAAGTTAGTAAATTTGCCGATTATTTCGACAAACCTGTCGGCCCTAAATGCCGCTTGTCGTGACTGGAAGTAATCTTCGATGTTGAGATGATGGAGACATTTACCATTGCCAAAGGCAAGAGACTCCAATAAACGGTTACCATTATTCAAGCCAATCATAGACGCTGATAAATTTATATGTTGTAAATTTCTTTGATTTCGTAAAAACCGCGCTAAAGATGTTAACATTTTCTCGCGCGTAAATTCAAACCTCCAGTACCTATCTAGCTCCAAACTGCTCATGTCAAAACGTTTTAACCTTGATTTGCCATATAATGCTGCCAGCAAAGCCGTCACTGTTTTCTGGAATTTTTTGCAGGTGCTATATGACGGATGGCGGCAGCGAATAACAAGATTTTGAAGACTGCTTGCCTGTGCATTAGCAAAGCCTAACACTTTGTTTTCATGCTTTATACGACTGCCTCCCAAATCGAAGTATCTTGAACGCCAGAGACAAGCTGATTTAAAAAGCTCTGAAAGTTTTTTACATGTTAAAGCTAGAACGGCTCGTTCTGAGTCCGTCAGATATTTAAATATTTCAATTACAATCACGTCAGGCAAAGACGACCAGTCATAATTGTCTCTAACACCTTGTTCACTACCGCATATGTCTTCATTTAATTGGTAAACACTTTCCGCCCCAGAAGGTGAATAATCTAAATCTGATGGTGGTTCAAACATTTTATTGTCAATCTGCGGCAATGCCACCAATGACGTTGAATAAGCTTTTCGTCACTGTAATATGACGACATCATCATGTATTGCCTTTGTGTCATCCATGAGGTCTAGTCAGAGTCAATTATGACAATTCATTCGAGCAGAAATCACACTATGAGTAGTATTGTTGCTGTATTAACAATTTTTTGTGCAGAAACTCTTTTGAAGTGCAGCAATGTAAATATAATATGTAATAATGATAATTGTCCATGGCGTGTATACTTATACAATTCCAACTTAGAAAGTAAATTTAGAGTCCAAATCATGTATGTTCTTTACGACTGCTTATCACACCATTGCGCGCATTTCTAGTCTTGCTTCATTGTAGTTTTTTTTTTTTACTGTGAATGTATCAACATTTTTATAATTATATTGTATACAATGTGTCACTCAAGTTCGTCAGTTTTGCTGTTGTAATGCCAAATACAACCGGAGCAAATTGACCGGAAATCAGAAAACCGTGCATTGCTTTCCCTGATAACTAAGCGCCCTATCTCAGTTGCTGCTGAACTAAAAATGTTATTGTTAGTATATATATTGACTTTTTAGAAGCTCTAACACGGGTGTACATTGTATTATCAAGAGAATGAAGGGCGTTGGGAAAATGTTAGGACACCCTTTCTCCATTATTTAATCTGCGACTATTATAGTTATAAACAGTCCCAGGTTTAATCTAGCGCAGTTTGCTGGATTGGTAAATTTTTGGACTAGTATAAATTGCAAACTTTTAAAGTTTTTAATCACGATTCACCTTCCGATAGATTTTGCACGAATCATGTGGTGTCAAGATTGCTTGCTCAATCACGCAACAAAACACTGTCTAGCAATATCTCTTCTCTCCGTAGTCGCTAATTATTATAAAAAGGGTAATTTTGTGTGAAAACAGCTTCGAATCCCCTGATCAAGTCAACTATAAATCTAGTCTCTAACACAGACTATATATCTTATAAATGTACTAAATAAATTGTTTTAAAACTATAAGCTCGCAAACGTAAAAAAAATGTTTTAAAATTAATAGTGCATATTATTATCAGTAGGGATAGAAATTTATATAGGGAATTTAAACTCATACATAAACTCAATTTTTAACAAAAAAGAATTTAAAAATACAACAAGGGCTACTATAAATCATACTTTGCTTTTTGTATCATTTGCTAAGATGTTTTTACAATAAAATTATACACAATGGCACAAATTTAATGTGAAGCTCTTTTATACAATTCAGGTAATAAACTGTATCACTTTCGATTTAACAACAATGCCATGGAAAATTCCAATTAATTTGGAACTTTGCCCATTGTGCGCATAGTAAGACTGATAGGCCTAGTACTAAAGGATTGCATTTGTAGTGTACAGATTAGACGATTTCTTGGAAGACATGTTTTGTCATCTTACACGTTTTAAAGATTAGCTTTAGTCCTTTGTGAAACAATATGTATAAACTTGCGTATTATTTGTATTTTGCTGCGGGGACTCTTTATTTGCAATTTCTTATGCGTGTTAGACAATATTTTTGGCACATGTAGCCATTGTTTGCTACCTTGATTTGATCACGAGTTTCACAGAAAATATATTGTTTTGTACAATTATGCTCGCTTTCGTTTAGTAATAAGAAAGGTTTTTTTGCTTAGTTTTCGTATTTCATTTACGAATATAATAAATCATGCAGCTGTTTTAGTCATAATGTTTCAAATTGTAACTGAAAATGTTTTTACGAATACTCTTTTTGTATGCCATTCTTCACTTTATATATAGTATAGGACGTAATAATGACGTCAATTTGCAGAAGTATGATTGGCCAGTTTTTGCATATAATTATAGAGAATGGCCAATGGTGGACCACAATTCCCCGAGACATATCTCCGCGTAGCTTACTTAATTTATTCATAAATAGTTGAGACAGTGTAGTGAGGAGGTTGTTTTTTTTGTTTAGACACTGTTAGCAGCATATTTTGAGAACGACACAATTAATAAAGCATTAAAACGTTATCGTAGATGCATTGGAACCATGAACATACATTAGAGGAAGTGATTTTGATTGAAAAGAGTGAAGATTCTTTCTATCCTTCCCAAGGTTAGTGAATTCAAGATGGCGACGATAAAATTTCACATGTTTGTCGGCGGAGCGCTCATTAACAAAACTTGTTTTGTAAATTTCAGTTGTTTATGGTGTTATTAATTTATATAGCAATCGCCAAATCATACGCCTAATATTGTTTTTTTATATTCTAGAATACATAGTGTTGTTGAGTCTAAAAATACCCGTAGTTCAGTAAAAAAAATACCCTTTTTTGCGGCCACGTCACATGAAGTCCAGGGTTCGATTCTTTATAGTTACGGACGAGTCCATTAAAAGGGGGGTTAGGGACGGCATATCAAAAATGATGTGCAGCATATGATAACTACAGGATTAGTATGTCTAATAATATTTTTTTCTTATTTAGGTATTGAAAATAGTAAGCGTTCCAACACTGAAAGAACTGCTTTTGATGAGATTCAGAAAATAGCTCTAATGCTGGACACAGAAAAAATGAACGGCGGTATGATTACTTTCTCAGTTCAATGTTAAACACCTGTTCATCATTTTTCCATAAAAATATTTTCTTAATCAGCTCTTTATCTAAAAATAGTAACATTATGTATTTGTAACACTCCAAACAAACAAATATTATTCAACAATTTTAAATTCAAATAAAAGTTCAGCCTCATTTGTAATTAAAATATAAAATTTAAGCCGACATTGCCCATGTTTATCACTTATAATCTGTCTTGATAATGGTAGTGATTTTGTTTTTATATTTGCAGAAAGCCATGGTGGTCTACTACAGTCTGATAATCTTGTAGATCCTGCAAGCGAAATAATGTTGGGGGAAACTGTTGACAGTAATTTTTTTAACCACATACAATCTGCTTCGGATGAACAAACATCACTGTCCAGTTACAGCCCGGTCTCCAGTCCAGATCGTGGATGCTTGTCTTCTCCTGGAGGATTTTGCAGTGAAGATACTCAAATGTCCTTAATTCAGCATTCAGAAGCACTGAACATTATGGATGAAATGAGCCATTTAAGTTCAGATGAAGTCCTAGCATCATACTGGATTACCCCCACAACACCAGACTTTTTACTTTCACCAATAGAAACTCCTGCCAAGATACGTAAGAACTCGGAAGAGGATGACATTAGCTCTTCTATATCTACTCTTACGAACAGTAGTAATAATAGTAATGGTGGCTTTGATTTGAGTTTAGCCGTTTCATCATCAGAGTTTATTTTCACAAAGTTTGGACAAGAATCTGAACGTGGTACCGAAGACACTTTTGTACCACATTCAACATTAACTGCCACAAGTACACTTAATACAGTTTCTTCAAGGTAAGTTAAATTTTTATTATTAGATAATTCAAGAGTCCTATTATTTTCAGCTATCATTTGACAGCCTAGAAATTTTTAACTATTGTTATCACTTCAACATATGAGAATATAAATCGATAGCCTTGGAATTATTGACAACAAGGCGGATGCATGACGTAGATAATAACTTACTATCTGTAGTGAGAAAATCTTATGACTTGATAAACATGTAATGTAATTAGTGAACCTGGACACTACCTAAAAGTACTAAATACACCAGGAAAATATTAATTTTAATCACTTTATTAGTTTACAATTGCCCGTCATGGTCTAACGATTGGCATAGTTAATGTGATACACCTTATTGGCTAATCTAATAGTGACGATAAAAAGGTAGACCAATTGAATTAGGTTGTTTACTTGGGATAAACAATGGCACAAGTGACCTTGTTGTCATTGAGTTCACCATGACCTGGCACAGTCACCTTTCATTGTAACTTTTTCTTTGTTTAATAATAGTATTAAAGTAATGTTTTTTAAATTTCTGAAAATTAGTCACCTTTTTATTTCCTTGTATTTATATTTGAATAATATGCTATTCCAGTACCAGGTAAATTTTGGCTATTGGCAAAAATCTATTTTAAATTCTTTACTTCACGTGTATTTATTTCCTTATACATTTAAAACAACTGATTGGTTTAAACTGTTATATTAAATGGTGAACTCGCGTTAGGGATCCATTTAATGGCACCATGGCCACTTGTTCACAGGACAGCCAAAACAAGTGGGTAGTTTGCAATAACTTTATCATTTGTAATTAGTCTAGTATTTGGACTATTAAATGCTGGCAACATTGGTGTACTATAGAAAAATGCAAATACGCTGGTGTAAATCCAGTTTAAGGTTTATAATCTAAAATACTTTAATGATTTTCAGAAGTGTTAAATGCATCTACAGGAATCCGTAATAATTGCAGAATTGTTACTCTTGTAAGCTATTGCTAGTACCTCGTATGTCAACCTGATTTATACAATAATTAAGCAAAATTCTCATTTTGCAGACCCAGTACTCGGGTTCAGATGCCAGCAACAAAGAAATACAAAGAACCACCATTAAATTTACCTTTCCCAAGTAAACACGGTAAATATGAACTAGAAATTTTGGTACAGCCAGAAAATCAACATCGAGCCCGGTACATGACAGAAGGAAGTCGGGGTGCTGTCAAAGACCAGTCTGGGGAGAACTATCCCACAGTAAGGGTAAGTAACCATGCAAATTTTCAAGCCTTAGTGAAACAGTTGACAATATGAAAAACAAATGGAAGGAAGCCAAATGAGTGATATCAGAAATGTGTGTTAGCTGAGGTAATTTTTTTGTACCTGGTGACTGTCTTTGTTGGTATTTCCATCTTATCACATGCAAAAATGTGCATAAGTGCTGACATATAAATATGGTGACAAACTAGATGCCCTTTCTTATCTAAAAGTATATACAAGTACACACCTAATGAACTAAGAACTGGGGCATGATGTGTACTAAATATGATAGTATTTCGTATCTGGTGTTGGAGTATGCTGACATGACACCTATGGCACAAAACTATGTATATTGGCCTCTCTTTATTTTTCTGGGGGAACCTTAGACTGGACTCAGTCTGAATAATGAAGTTTGTATCATTGAATATTTTTTTACTCAAATTGCCTAAAGTGATTATTTTTTTACTCAAAGTGATGATAAATTATACTTTTTCAACTGTGTAAGGGCTGTTCCGCTTTTAATTGTACGAGAGGGGCGGAAGGCACTTTTTTTTCAGACCCACCACCCAGAATATGAATTTTATTCTGGTACCCACCACCTGGAATTTAAAATTAATATGGACCCCCACTACCCAGAATTTTTTTTTTAATTACGCGAGTATTTTACCTAATCTATCAATTATATTCATTCAGAACCTTGTCGATTGACGACAGTACGTCCAAGAGTCTGTAAAGCATTCCATTTTAACTCGGAGATTATCAATGCACAGTTTAAATCAACGTAAAATGTAATATTAAACTCCTCACTTGCCGAAACACATGTACCCCAAAAGCAGGATATGGAGCAGACAAACATCTGTCTGTGCATGCACAGTAATGATGTCATTTCCCATTTTCCAATAACATGGGGATTTGATGCCGGGAATTTCGACAACTATCTTTGTATATTCTCTGAGTGATTTGAGTTTTAAAACAGTTTAGATAACAATCCATTTCGTTTATTAAGAGCACGAAATAATCGTAGGGTAAGTAAGATCACCCATGTATATAATTAGGATGGCCTGAACTTTATACCAACCACCCGTCAAATGGATTTATTTTCCACCCCACCACCTATAATATGTATTTAAGTACTATACCCACCACCTGTAATATTTCTATTCAACTACCCCCCCCGTACAATTGAAAGCGGAACAGCTTAGTATTTAATATTTAGTCATATTTAAATTTTGATAGTTTGATACCATTGAGGAAAAACCAAAACCCAAATTTTTTATATTTTTATTTTCAGTACTAATAATGATTGGTAGCACTGTTATAAATGACGAAATATCAGTAAAATTATCAAAATTGTCAACTATCAATATATTAAATCCTTATATAATTAAGTCTTTCCTCAGCCTGTGGACAGGCTAGGGGTACCTTTATTCTGTATTAAAAAATTTGCTGCAGTTCTATAAATTAATCCCAGATGAAGTTGCTTAAATTTTTGTTGTTCAACAATGCTGTTTATTCTTGCAAACAAACTCTTTCTCATGTATTGTTTATTAAGCTAATAGTTGGGTTTATCCAGTAAATAATGCACCTTGGAATTGGATGATGCCATTTGACAATAATTTCGGGGGTGTCTAATCTAAAAGATTTGATACATAATGCTGACAACTTTAATTTTTTTATGTATTGTTAATTTTTTAATTCAGAAATAGCTTACAAAGTAGACATACTTCGGAATAGTGAGTTATGGAAAATTACTCCAATAATATTTATGGAAAAATACTAGCAAACAATTTAAATTGAAGGGCGGAAATAATCCAGATTTATGTAGATCATTTTTTTTTAATATACTATACATAACAAGCGATTTTTCTGCTTGAAAAAAAATCAATAAAACTCTGTGTTTGTTATCTCATACATCAACTTGTATTGTTCACTAGGTATTTATTATTGTGCATATTCCTAGGCCTGTTATATATTTAATAAAATTCAGTGGAGAATAGAAAATAGGTTAATAATTAGTTCATGGTTTGTAACAAGAAGTTTATGTATAGATGCCCTGATTATGTGTATGATATTTGTCCATAAATTTGCATTACTGTTATTGACATGCGATTTATGTCATTTGTTCTGTTATTATGTTCACTCGCCAGTTCACATCTAAAGGTGTTTTTTTATTGTGAAACCTTGAAAGGTAGACAGACCATTATGTGTAACAAGCAGAGAAACTAGGACATTTATTTTGGCATATGAAACTTTATGGCCGATTTAACAGCGGTCTTAAACATTTTTTTTTTTTGAAATGTTAAAGTGGAAATTATACTGTAGAACTGTGCCAAGGGCGTACAATTGCGTACATTTCCCTTGTGCAACGTCACTTTGGCAACATGCCCTGGCAATTCCAATTTAATTATTCGTAATAAAAAAGATCAATGAAAATTGGAAACGACAAGGGTTGCGTGCAGCACTAAATTTTTTAATGTAAAAACATTGCCATGCCTTTATGAGACTTAATCAAGACTCAGGTACTATAATTAAAAATAAACAAAACTCTTGTTATATATGTAATTATTACAAGATTCCTGATGTCATACTTTCATATATTTTTTTTCAAACACAAGTAGATTCTTTGAAACTGTTTAACGACAAGAAAATATATTGTTGCACCTCTACTCATATTTGATATATGGCACTTATTTCTTTCAATATTTACCCCAACAGTTACATGGATACACGGAACCAGTTCAACTGCAAGTGTTCATTGGCTCAGATGTTGGTAAGACCAAACCACATGGCTTTTACCAAGCGTGTAAAGTGTGCGGAAAGAACTCCACGTTGTGTGAAGAGAATACTGTCGATGGGACAACTGTCATTGAAATTGAGATGGATCCTTCAGAAGATATGATTGCTCGGTGAGTAACGTAAAATAGGTTTTGCAATATTAATGCAAGATACAATTTCTCTGTTTACTTACACTGTTCATACAACAAATATTTTATTCTAAGTAAGACAAAAATTATCAATAGGTATTCTTCATTTCTTGCTTACAAAATGCGGGAAATTTATTTACAGTTTCTATACATAATTGTTATTCTTATTTTATTCAAACATTCGTTGAGTTATTAACTTGATGAATATAAAATGCTTTGAATAATTAAACAAGTTCTACTGTAAATAATTCATAACGATGGTGATTAATTATAAATTTAATAGATCTGTCAATAAAAAAGTAAACACTGGACTTCCTGCCCTCTGAAAACCTGTGTCTGTGTATTAACTAAATCATAAACATATATTAGTAGTTAAACTGTCCACAATGTTTTGGTATATGTGCAAGTAGTTTATTCTACTGTTGGTACTAATTAGGGTTGCTCCTATAAGGGAGCAAGCCTATTGGTTTTGTATGATTTCTTTCTTTTTCTTCCAATTTTCAG
>JAOXYB010060701.1:0-10720 GCA_028565635.1 Phoronis ovalis
AGCCATTTCATTTTTTTTCCTGTATATTAAATATGTTGTTGTTTTTCCTTTTATATTATGTAAATTAGTGTAAAAGGTTAGCTGGCCTAATAAACACCATTACTTAACAATTTAATTTTATTCTTAAATGATTGTTATTCGTTTTAAATTTAAATTTTGCTTCGTCAAACGCACCACAAATTAATTTTCAAATTAAGTAGATATGTATATAGATATTGCAAATTAAAAATAACAAAAAACACTGTAAACGTACACCGAAAATATAATTTAAGAGGCGTCTCGATGTCTTTCATAGCTGTCATATCAAATAATTTAATAATTTTGCATGTATTATTTCTCCTCAATATGCGGTGGTGGCCTATACTCTATCAATTTCACTTTAAATGACTAAATTATTTTTGCTTTTGTTGCAAATATGAATAGATGAAAACGATATGTAGAAAACCTGGTCGCAACTTGTATATTTCAACAAAGAATTCAAATTAAGTTTGGTCACATATGGTGTACACATTTACATAGAGATATATAAACTTCACCGGTTTAGAAATTGATTATTTTGTCTGTTTTATTATTCTGAAGGACTTTTACAGAAATATACCACACGTTGATAGCGTGTACCTAACATCAGTTGCAAGCAATGTGCCTCAATAATACGGATAATACGAAAACATCAATTCCAAAAATTATTGACGCACGAGTTGCTGTCTTATTTTGATGTTTTGATTTGATTAATTTCAATAAGAATTACAGTATGACATATAAGGTAAAAAATAAGTTAATTGGGATACATTTATTTTTTAAATAAAACTTTTTAAGTAGTCTAGTTTATTTTTAATGGTCTATTTCCGCGCAATGGTTAATTGGTATAATACCAAGAATTCCCTTTTCAATTGTTTGTTTATTAATTACATTGTGTGCTTATCAAATGGGCAATAAAAACATCTTACCACAAAAAATTAATAAATAACAAAAGAGAGATCGTTAATGACTATGTGAAATTCAATATCTACAGAGGTTGCGCTGGATCACACCTATTGTTTTCTTTATTTTACTATTGCAATTATTTTTAGTTTTTAAAACTGCATTGTATATTATTAGATTTTTTAAATTAATATATCAGATATTTTATTGGAAGATATCAATACATGTCAGTTTGGATAATCTGTAGTCCTGTGCACGATTGTATGCTGAAATAAATAGTTTTTCAATGATTATATAAAAACTCTTAAGGATGTCCAATATGGAGTTATTTAGTGCTCACCTCGTGACAGTATACCTTACCCTGTTTTATACACATTGTAAACTTGAGAGACAAACCTTGTACTTTACACGTTGATTAGTGCAGAATAAATGTGCAATCACGGGCTGCAATGTGCAGAAAGAGAGGAGTGGAAAACAGATACAATTTCTCAGAAAAAAAACGTGTTTCTTAATTAAATAATTGCGACTAATTGAGGAGATAATGTTAATGAGTTCGCTGCATATTTATTAGCTTGAATCATAATGAAAAACGCGACCCATTTAATTATTACTTGTTTAAAACACATAGCAGAGTGATTTATTTGTTGTGATGTCTTACATACAGCAATTATCAAATTAATTATCGTTTGCCTCGGTCTATTTTCTATCACTACATTGTGTGAATTTCGGAAAGAAAGAATGATTTTATTAATCCTGTATTTCTGAGCATATGTAGTTTGTATGTGCGCAACTATTTTGCAATTATAGTTAGGATCTGAAGATCTTATCATGTTTAGCTTTTTTGTCAAACTGTAGAGGGTTGTTTTTTATATTATTAAATTTCAAAATTTTCTCCGAACACAGTAAGCATGCCACTGTGTTTCTATTGTTTTAAATTAATGACTAGCGGAATATTCTATTTCTCAGTATAAAAGAATAAGTCTAAAAATTCAGCCGCACGGTTTTAAAGCTTTTCTTCGAATATAAGGAAGTACATGCGTTAAAGAAATGTTGACATTTCTTGAGTTAACGATTCCTGTATGCAAAATCATTAGTCGACATGAAAATCACAAATTTTCAAATTTAAGACTATATGCATTGAAGCTGGGGTCCCATGATGAAATATAACGATATGGGATCTTTTTATCCGTTGTAATATTGAAGAACTATCTCAAATTTATCCCAGCAAGTCAAAACAAGTGTCTTTATACGATGATTGTGTATTATGGTATTACATTAATTGAATTTATCTAATTTATAAAGTTAAGAAAGTGTAAATGAGTTGATCCATTTAGTTTATAAATTCAAGATTTAATAGTTAATACTTGTTAATAATGATTAAAGGTGAGTATCTAAACAGTGAGGTCAGCTTATTGAATTTTTAAATAGGAAAATATACGATTAAAAGTTTTAACCAAATGAAATGCCGGGATGAAATGATTGCTTGCCTAAGAAGAAAACAAACCAAATCTTTCATTTTGTCTAAGTTTGCAAGTTTTAAACTGATTTTTAAGTCCAAAAGTTTGTCCATTCATACATTTATAATGGTGAAAACGTTGAGTAATGAACACCCAGGAGGGGTATTTTAATATCTTAAAAGACTAATACGAGATAATCCAGGTTTAGAACCATTTACTGTACTACAAATAGAGCTTAAGATTCACTAAGAACAAGTATAGTATTCATGCAAAAACTAGAGTTTCTAACTGGACTCTTTTCTTTCATAGCTTATTGAAAAATTTGAAATGATTTAAATGAGTGTTGTTTTCAGTACTTTTCAAGTGGATATATAACAATTTGTCGGTTGATTGGCCATTTTAAAGGAAATAAACTAAACATTTTACAACAGTAGCCAAGTCAGTAAGTGGACGCAATTACCTTGACATTTAGAGCGTAGCCAAAATTCGACGACTGGTAGAGAAACAATGCGCATATCGTATGTAAGAGTAAAGTGAAATAACTGCATCGTGTTCTATACAACAAGAATATGTAATATGATGGGAAAATGAAAAAATATTAACTTAGAACTACTGATTCACATCACAAAAAGGCAGTTTACGCAAATTAACCTAAGTTTTATGCCCATTATAGACTAATTTATTATAATTTAGTGATTATTAGTTAGTCGTGGGAGCGTATTATTTTGCTACAGTAAGGCGGATCCCAGATCATTTCCTGAGAGTCAATAACACATTACGAGTTTAAAAAATCCTGGTACTCGTTACCGTGGAAATGAACTGTCTTAAAGAAAAAGTACATAAAATATCACACAAAGACCAAATTGATGGGCAAAACACGCGTCTCAATCAAGTCGCGTGTCAAAGTTTGTTTTAATCTTTTTGCAAGATTGGTTTAGCTTAAGCTCGCAATTAGTTCGATTTTCTATCATACCTTAGGTAATACTGATTGACTTCAAATCTGACCAAGTTGAGAGATTTATCCTTTCTTAAAATCCTTTCTGTCAATGGTAAACGAAGGAATACAACCACTTTTTGATGTCCATATATACACCCAAATGACATAATAATTAAATATAAGACTTTTTGATCAACTAATTACTTATAATTAATGAAAGTTACATTCCCATTTCTTAACTACACGTACATCAAAACTTTTCTTAATTTTAACAGAAAAAGCTAAAGTTTACTGTTGATGACAGCCGTCACGTAATGATCGTTATAAGGTAATTGTTATTGTTTTTTCAATGCAGCATTTTGCTCCTCACGTTCGTATATACTTGCATTGCCAAATTAAACAAGAAAAGAACATTCTTGACTTGTTTTCATTTACTTTCCACATACATTATCATTAAACATTTCAACTTCAAAACTTTTCTAAATTATGGCTCAACATGCTTCAAAATTTGATAAAAATTGAATGAAAGAAAACAGTTAATATTTATATATACTTGCTTGCAAAGGAATTCTCTCATGTCTAATTCATTTAACAATTGTTAGTACGGTTAGTATAATTTGTAGCAATTACGATTAATGAAACTAATAGATTCCTATTCATTTCAATTAGAGATGTAGGTAACTTATTTTCTTACGCCTCGGGCTGTTCTGGCGTATTGTGTAACACATCGCGTCAATACATCGCAAATGGTCAGATCATGAAAGTTTGGGCGTGGGACAACATTTTACTATAAGAAAGTCTAAATCGCAGTTTTACGACTAATACGAGTTAATGAAGTATGATTTCTAGAGATTTCTAATTCTTTTGAGGTGGAGCTGATATCAACGTTTCATAGCATTATGTACAATTCGAGACTTTCTTTGTTTTACTTAGTAAATGATTTTTAAAAATAAATAATTTATTTTATATTGCGACAATTATGCGTTTGTGATTTACAATTCTTGGTGCAATAAAATAGTTATAATTTACCTATATTAATATTATATGTAAACAAAGATATTTTAAAAATCAAACATAGGAAAATGTAAGTAAACACTAATAAATAACATCACGATCGATTCCAAAAAAGAAAATCATATCACATTAATTTTTTACGCACATTAATAGCTACATTTTGAATCACTTATTTCATTTATACATGAACCTGATAATTATACACCATTGTCTCATTTTCTTAACGGGGAGCCTAACTAGACACAAAGCAGAACATGTGTATCGATTTGTCCTGATGTACTTGTCTCTTTAATTGTCAAATTACAAAATTGGTCGGTTCGTCATTCTCAGTCTGTTCCAGATTTTCGTGTAAATTAAAGAATTTTTAATCCGTTTATTGCTTTTTATTTTTAAATCTAAATAAATACGTAAAAAAATAATGCGAATGCAGGAGAACTGGGAGACGCGTATGAAGAAGTGGTTAAATTATTTTTCTAGATATTTCCTGAACTGTGACATTTCTATAATATAATCACGGTAATTAATAAATTATTGCAATATTGTTAATGCACCAGTTTTTCGTAACATGTGGTCTGATTTCTCAATAAATTCCATTGTTCTTTTACAAACTCTGCTTCAAATGGTTGCTAAGTGTCATAAGTTGCATTTTCTCTTAAATTTGATTGTCACCTTTTGATGAGTAAATTTAGTTACAGGTAAATATAAGGTTTCAGTTACATGGCGAGTCGACCTGCTGTGTACAGGTGCATGTAAAAGTGCCTTATTGTACGCTGAGATTGAGCGTAAACAAAGCCTGTTTCATGAAGAAGTCCGATACGCAAAATATGAAATGAACCGCTCTAATCGAGGGACACCCGAATTGCTATTTTTTAGTTATTGATATGCAATATAAACTTCCTGGCATAGATGTCAGATAGTTTCAATCATTATCTGAATATTTATGCCAATAACTCTTTTTTCAAGCGCACTGGAGACATTTACATAAGATTATAAATTTACAAAATGTTTGGAGAAATTTTTTCTCAAATGTTTCCTAAAATTTTGCATAAGACCATGCAAGCGTAAAGTTTTACCATCTGTAAAGTGGAGAAAGGTTATACATTTTCCGGATTAGGAAGTCTGGAAAGCACTAAAAAATGAAAGCAGTTTTTGTACTACATCAATTTGCCCTAACATAGCTCAATCATCTCATATATCACAGCTACAAAGAGCTTTATAGATAGAACAACCCATCTTCCTATAGAGCTAATTAAGGGTTGCAGGTGCCTTGTCGTCTAAGGTTGCTAAAAATTTTGATATTGAATTTCTTTTTACACCTTTTTGTAAAAATCAATTACTTTTCAAGTAATAAGTTTTAAGTGAAATTGCCTATTTCCTGTTAGAATGTTGTCCAATTTTTAAACACGGACCGTTGAAATGCAAGCGTATTTTTTCTATTTTATGGAAATACTTTGAAAAGGTTTTTGTCGTTAGGTTTTTTGCATTCGACTGAAGAGCAAAATAGCATAATATTTGAAGAAAACAAGCAATGACATACAAGCACAGTAACATTCAAATTTTAAATGAAGCAAACCATATGGTGAAAATGCACGTTTTACAGTTTAGTCACACTGAAGCTTGATATGATATTACTTTCCGCAAAAATTTCTTTACAAATTTTGACCAATAACTTTCATAAGTCATTAAGTGCAGAACTATTGTATTTAAGCAGAAATGTTTATACGAGTGCTGTATTGAAGTAAACAAAATAAATAAAGCGCACCTGAACTACCGGAAAATTTAACGAGTTAGGGATGGATTACGTCACTTTTCGGATATATTTTAACTGTTAACTTCCCTTTTCCCTGGGACCCAAGTATTTCCTTTTGTCACTTTTTCTTGGTACTTACTACTTTATATCTTTCATGTTCATTGTAAACAAGCATCTGTGCAACTTAAAACAAGGTAACCGATGTCACAATATTACGTAAACATTCCATTTTTTCACGCTACAGAGGTAGTCAGCGGACAAAGGGATAGATGAAGGTAGATCAAGTGGATGAGAATAAGCAATCTTTTTTTTAATTTCTAAAGTTGAGTTAAATAATTGTAAAAAACGATCCATAAAAACTAAAAATATTTCATAGAGTGGAGCGTCCGCCTCTGTTTTATTAATGTACTGCGATACTTGTGGCGTTGAAGACTCGTCAACTTTTGGAATGCCGCCTTTACGTTAGTGTATGTCAAGCCCGATGTCAAGGTGCCTACAGGGATAATTTAAAAAAAGATCTATTATAACAAGGTAATAGAATCAAATAACAAATGTTCTAAAGTAAACATTCTTTTTTGTAGAAATGACATTTTCCCAAACATTTAAAATGGTGTTAATTTCGTACATGAAAAAAACATTCGCATTCAAATGTAAATTTTAATGCAGACGTTGAAAGGAGCGGGGTAATTTTCTACTTCATTTACGCTGATATTTGAGCCGCGGTAATGTTTAGTAGTAATAAATTTCGACAACCTTACTGCGCCTAATTATAATTCAATATCAAAACTCCTCCCACTTATTCACAAAACTGACATTGTTATTTTTAAAACTTCACACCCTTTATATAAATTAATTATGATAAAGCGTGCACCAGCTAAGGAGGCTAATACAAGGTATGTTATTTTCAACTTTGGAAAACGTTATTCCAAGTTTTTGCAGGTCTCTTTTTGACGCTTGGGTACTAAACTTTCTATATCAATTTATCCGTTTAAAATGTGTATATTTTAAACCGGGATTTATGCAGAGAAAATTTTCAATCAAATTAACATTCTGTTTACCATGCAATGATTGGTATATTACAATCCCTCCGCCACAGATAAATTCGTTCTTTTTCATATAATATATATATAACTTAACAATTAACCACGTTCTCAGACACCTTACTAAAAAGAGATTTAAATTTTGTCATTGATAATTGCCTCAAAGTTCAATGTGCTTTTAATTTACAAATACTAAGGATCCATTTTTGTTCTGCGCAGTAACATTTACAGTTATCCGTCAAGGTAAATCCTGATTGGTTAATAGTTCTGTCTTTACATGTTGCAGTCCCAGTCAATGCACACATTCTCAGATAAGCCTTCATTCTGTGATCAATCATTTTACGGGACGTTCGCACATTATAAGCACACGTAAGCTCAGGTTTACAATCTTAAGCCTTGTTTTTAGCTTAAGCTTTTAAATATTTAGTGGCTGAAAGGATTTTCTCTTGAATTTGTATTTAATATTACCTACACCGTATTTGGACGATATTTATCACTACATCTTATAGTGCACATAGTAAAAACAGCTGACTGTAGTGAATGCATATTTGTATTGTTAAAAATTATTTTGCAGGTAATATAATTGATGAATTAAAGGAAATCTGCGTTCAGGATTTGTTAGAACGAAAGCAATTGTTTAATACCCAAGAATTTATTTGGTGAGTACGATTTAAAGTAGTAATGATTTATCCTAGTTTTATTTATACCTGTTTGATATTGCTGGAGTTAATGGTGCGGTTTAATAAGCAATCTGGTGAGCTTGATTAGCCTTGTTTTGTATATCTCTATGTATTATAACTCAGTGGGATTTCTGCATCTCTTTAGATATTTCTATTGAAATATTTCTAATATTTTCAATTTGAAGAGGATACGAAACGCTTGACTCTAGGATGTACGAACATAAACTTAATTTATGTAGATACATCACTTGTTGTGGTTAATCCGTGGATCATCTCCATTTTTAAAGCTTCTTATTTTCCCTGAGAGTACATATAAATTTGTAGAAATGGTCTATTATTTTTTACGATTTCATTTTAAAATTGTCCTAATTGTTCAAAAATGTTTGTTAATTTTGCATTAACGTGCAGAATTTGACGAAATTCCTAGTGTTAAATAATGTACATGGAAAAAATATAGCATCGTACAGTCAATGCATAAAGTATATCTAAATTAAAATTTCCATTTACAAAATTTATTTTGCGTGATACCTTGCGTATACTCCTATTTTAACTGATTAAACACAACTGGAATATTTATATTTGCCTATATAGAAACCATAAAGCGTTTGTTTATTTTCAATATCAAGACTGGATATATAATATTATGCAGTTCCTAGTTTTACAATAACTGGGGAATATACAGGCTATAATATATATATAGCTATGTTTATTTGATGTTTTGTATCCAATCGAAATTACGGAGATTAAAATATAATCATCCAACAACATAACAGGCTCAAGACGACATATTAATTCAGAAATATATGCATCGACGAACTCGACCATAACATAGCCAGTAAGGTAGAACGAATGGGAATGCTGCTTTGCAAAGGCTGTCATTATTTTTTGAGGTTCTGTTTTAAGTCCTAAGCAAATTCGGACACTATAACTAGAACATCGTTCCGTCTTCTGTAAGGTGCAGGATGCATCTCATTAATTAAATTTAACACTTCATCCAGAACACTTTTTCCATTTTTAAAATTTGAACTCGGTTAGTGAACGCCTGATCAAACAGAGTAGTATGCCTAACAAATATTACTTCCAATAACTACGCATGATTCATAAATTAATTGAAAAATATAAGATACAGCTTCACTAGCCGTTATTCTAAATATTTAAAATTCAGGATGTATATTGAGTATCTTCAATCAGAGCCAAGTCACATAATATGGTATATCAAACATATTTGACATCTACATCGATGTATTGGCGCCAAATTTGTAAACAGTGTTGTATGTTTCTAATGTAGGAATTACACCTTAAAATTCGATTAAATCTCATATGTTTGCTACATATTTATACTTTTAATATACAGGTTAAACTGTATTAGTAGATCGCGAAAGCTTATTGCAGATAATAAATCCGAGAGTTCTACACGAGATTGACTGTCATAAAAATATCTGCTTCAATCTAATTTGCATATCGTCTGCAACAGCCTTGTGATCGATTTGTCACAAAACAGGTGATTTGAATTTTTTAATACATATAAAAAAGATTTTCAAATTACGGGAAACTGTTAATTTTCTTGAGTGCACTGGAAAGTATTTCTAACGGTTTGTAAGTTTTGTTGAAAATTTAAACAAGTTGCTAACCACAGTTTGTTTAATTATTATGGAGTAGGAGTGTCTTGTATATTCAGGCCTAATTATTACACACTATACTTTAACTCGATAATTTTGACCTAAAAGACCCTTACATTGGATAGATTAGATAAACGTTCACGAGTAAATAAGTTAGTTACCAAAATACGAAAACCAAAGTTAGCCCTCCCAGTTTGAACATCGGAACAAACATAAATTTGTGACCATAGTTATGAAAATATTTACATACAATGATGGTAAGGGCAGAAAACACCTTGATAGTCAAAGATAACTAAAAGGGAGATATTGTATGTGTGTATGTTCTTGTTATCTTCTACTCTATAATAATTTTATCTTGTAAAACGTATTGATGAGTCATTTAAGTCTTAGTGCAAGACAATACTGCAAGAAATAAAAAGATGGCGCAAAAACATTTTACTCGGATTATTTACGCACTGTGAGGGACGACGAGGTGTCATATTTAATAAATATGTTAAATGTCATCTAATTCGGAGAAAGCCAAGAACCAGATGCTGTTGGTTCTTGTACACACTAATATTATACTGCCTTGCTAGAACTATCCCCGGGACTATCCAACTCAGAAGCAAGTAATTGTAGCTGTGTTCACTACCGGTAGGTGGAGCTTTTTAGTTAATTTTCGTTATTACTTTTAACTTTTTGTTATATCAAGAAAGCCTTAGTTTCATATTTGTAAAGGAAAACTCTTTAGATTTGGTAAAACATCTTCCTCTGCCTTTATATTAAGTGGCGCAACACCAATTTCAATATTTCCTGTTTTGATCACCAAAATGATTCACATTCATAAATAGGTCGGAATTGAAGATGAAGTAAATATTTGGGCTCAGGGTATCCTTGTGGTCTGTAAAAATGTCACAACGATATGTTCTCTGCATAGTCCATATCCGAAGCTCCAAATAGATAATGATTGTCGAGTTTATTTAAACAAACGAAAAAACATATCACAGCATACCGGATGCATATAAAATTAAATGTAAAAAATCTACAATCTTACGTTTATTAGATCTTATTATAAACTATGCTCTCTCTGTCTCTCTCTGTCTCTCTCTCTGTGTCTCTCTGTCTCTCTCTGTCTCTCTCTGTCTCTCTCTGTCTCTCTCTGTTTCTCTCTCTGTCTCTCACTCTCTCTGTCTCTCTCTCTCTCTGTCTCTCTCTCTGTCTCTCTCTCTCTCTCTCTCTGTCTCTGTCTCTCTCTCTCTCTCTCTCTCTCTCTGTCTCTCTCTCTCTCTCTCTCTCTCTCTCTCTCTCTCTCTCTCTCTCTCT
>JAOXYB010060712.1:0-10719 GCA_028565635.1 Phoronis ovalis
GCAAGGTATAAGGACACTAAATCAGGCTCGGAGTCTGCAGGTAGAACAAGGAATAAGGATTCTAAACCTGTTTCAGAATATGTAGGAACAGGGAATACGGATTCTAAACCAAGCTCAGCATCTGCAGGTACAGCAAGGTATAAGGACACTAAATCAGGCTCGGAGCCTGTAGGAAGAACAAGGAATAAGGATTCTAAATCTGTTTCAGAATATGTAGGAACAGGGAATACGGATTCTAAACCAAGCTCAGCATCTGCAGGTACAGCAAGGTATAAGGACACTAAATCAGGCTCGGAGCCTGCAGGTAGAACAAGGAATACGGATTCTAAACCTGTTTCAGAGTCTGTAGTAACAGGGAATACGGATTCTAAACCAAGGAATACGGATTCTGCTGGAAAGACGAGAAATACAGATTCACACACTAGAAGTGCTAGATATAGAGACAAAGTTTTAAGCCAGAAATATGATAAAGAAAAAATCTGTTTTAGTGATATTAGGCAAGAAACAAAATATTCTGTTCATCATGATAGGTGTACACCTCTTTCAGGACATAGAGGTCATAGAGGTCACAGAAAAATTAATAATGATAACAACGATGTGAATAATGTAGAAAGTAAGGCAGAATATGTGACACACAATGATACCAAACTGCACAATGATACCAAACTGCACAATGATACCAAACTGCACAATGATACCAAACTGCACAATGATACCAAAAGTAATACTGCTGCTGTTAAACAGATCACTTCAGCTAAATACCGTAGTGTGAAGGAGAAAGACAGTGCTGATGTTATTATTTCTGATAGTCTTAGTAACATTACTATTAAACCAATTGAAAGTTCAACTGAAGCAGTGGGTTCTGGCGGGTGTAATGGTGCTACTGGTGCTGAAGGACTGACAAAACATAGCAGTGAAACTTTGCCCCATAGATCACATGATAGGTCACATGACAGAAAATGGATGAGTTGTGGCAGAGGTTACAGAAGACCAGCTAGGGAAAGGCATAAACAGGACAAGGAACGGTGTGTGACAACAGTCGGTTCTTTGAATACACGTGTGAATAATAAAAACTACAGAGAAACTGTTAGTAGTCAAAAGGACGGTCATTCTAAGCTGAAGGATTCAGAATCAGATATCAAGTTAAAAATATTGTCATCAGATACTGCTGAATGTAAGCAAGGTGTGGTAAAACTTAAACCTCCTCCTGGGTTCAGTTAAAGTGTGTGCAATGGTATGTTAAATATATATGTTAAATATACATACGCTGAAAATAAAGTGCATTGCACAGTAAACGTTCTTAGGCTGAGATGCTACACTAATGATGCTTATCTTGGCAGGATTCAGTTACGCACATAAATATACTATTACTGGCTGTTAATCATTACTAATACGCAATGCTGCAGTTTAAATGTAAATTTAACATCTTTATAGTGCAACATAAAACATCCTTTATCAAAGCATGTTCAGCCTTGTTCTTCTAAACTAAGTACATAGTCACTACATGGTATACGTTTAGCTTCTACTTCTCAATTTTAGAAAGAAGGAAGCACAGGAGATTGAGTAAACAGTAGTTATAACTGACTGTAAAAGAATTGGTGGGTAGTAGCTGATTCTAGATTTCCCCAAGGGGTGCAAAAAATAATTACGGTGGAGAAGCAATGCGTTGGCTCTCGATGCACCTCACCTCTAAAATATGTTACTGTACCAGGTGATTGCGGGTATTCGTCTATGGTATACTAATGGTGTCCTACGTTTCAGTAATCAAAATTGTTTGTTTATCCCCCGGGTTTATCTAGTGAACAGACGAGAAAGAAAATTTGTACCACACAGAATTTTAGGAAATGCGGGCAAATATTTTTAATTATACTTTACATCTGTCTTGTTACAGTATACCATTTATTGTTAAAGCAGGCAAATTAATGTTGATAAAAGAACAACGGAGATACAAACGCTGAAAACTTAACCTCTTGCCATATTGGACGGAAATGTCCACACATTACGTTAGCTGGTGTTTTCATATATAGAGAAGCTTTTATTAAGCTAAAATTGTGGAACATTTAACCTTGACAAATTACCAAGTCTGGTGAGCATTATCAAACATAGTCAGCTTTGAAATGAAGACTGTTGGGAATCGCCCTTTTATCACTACAGTTTGGCATTACTCGATCATTAGTAGGTTCCCAGTTCATTAAACCATTTTATATCCTTTTTGTTTACGGTGATAACATTCGTTTTTATTAATTACACAAAACGACAGAAATAATAGGTTCAAAATGCCTTTATCTGTTGTGTACGGGAAGCTCGCCCAGCTTCCACACTTTCCCACCAGGTGGTCTACAATCACGTATATATACTATATATAGCAAAGACCCTTATTATTGGCAATGCCAGTAATAAAAATCAAGTGTAGGCTAAAGGCTAGTCTAATATTTGTAGCCCCTATTATTATAGATAATTGAAATAAATTTATTAAAAAATGTTGTCTAAAAACTTAATTTTTCTTTGCATTTCAAGGAGAGAAAAAAATCAGTAGCTTCTTCAGTTCAGTTACTTAATCTTGCTTTAAATTTTGGCTTGTAGTCTTTTGAATTTTGCACTAAATATATTAACTTTTTAATCCGCAATCGCCTGTTTACAAAAAATGATTTGCTAGATCTGGTTTAAGCATGTACGTATTCTTTTCATTTAACTATCTTCATAAAATGTTTACACACCGTCATCCTTGTACGTAACAAGTTTGAACTAACTTGTATGATCACAACGAATGAATCGCCTCTAGCACACTTGTTTATTCTTTGTATAATTAAGCCTAATTTAAAGTATCGTTGTGATTGGACCGTGTTTTAATGAATACAATTTCAAATGCATGTTATTGACTTGTAGATAAATCTAGTATTTTGAATACATCTGTTTGTAAAAAAAACATAATTAGTTTAAATAATGTTTAGCTAAGACTATCAGTAGTAGCACCTTATTACTGAATTGAGTAGTAATAGGAAGATAATGGTGCTTGCAGTTTATCACTGAAACTTTCCTATCCACATTGTAATAGATAATGTAAATGCAAGCTCTAGACGTCTACAGCAGATCAGTACAGGCAAGCAACATTTCGTTACACTGTTACATCACCGAGGCGACGACCTTGTTACCTATAACATAACAATTATTGAATAGTACTGTTCAATTTGCCTGCCCACGAAATATTATTACTCCATCATAAATATTATTCCAGTTAATAAGCAAAAACGTAACGTTTCACGTGGCGACCCCTGATGGTGATCCTACCGGCTATTATGCAATCAATTAAAATATAATTGTTCATTTTGTTTGAATATTCGAGCGTAAATATATTCGAGATATAAACAAAATGTAAACGTTCACTTGGCGGCCCCTGGCGGTGACTTTGTTTTCTACTGCGTAACCATTTAAAAGATAATCAAAAGACTACAGGGTCACCGAGTGCAAGAATTCCCCAAGAGATCGACAATATTTCTACTGAGGTCACTCCTTGTCCGGCTACTAGACCCGCTTTAATTCCTTTTTTTAATTTTTTTTTTTAAATTTGTGTGATTCTTTACAAGATCCAATAGTTTTCTATTAAAAATAAAATGCTTGTTTTACTAGATTTTACTATCAAATGTATGGTATATCAAATGGGGCGTTCACAAGGATATGGAACATTGTTTAGCAACAAAACTATATCACAGTAATCAAAATAATAAAGAAATTAAATAGTAATAAAAAAAATCGAAATGACTTAGGGCAAGTCTATCCGGCTACCAATCCGGGTACCGTACCTAGGATGACAGACATATATTTGAGGCAATTTCACGCTTAAATAACTTATAATTTAACCGGATTTAATATCTACGCTCTAACGCACTATGCGTTTCTGTTGTTTGATGATGTCATTAACTAAATTCCTCTCTCAAAACCCGGACAGTGCTGTCACATGATTATGTAAACAAAAGATGTTATTTACGTAAAAAGCGTTTTTCGAAACGTAAATGTGGCATGTGCATGGAATGGTGCTCGACCGCCACTTTAAAAAAAGGTTAATGACCGCGCGTATCCTACTCGATACTAATCACATTTAAAAGAGATTCTCTAAATCTTTCAAACAGAAAATAACTACATGTATCTTATAGAAATATGTTATCTGTAATAAAGTCTAAACTGTACCCCACGAAATCCCAATTAAATTTTACGTTAAAGATTCATAGCTCTGGATAGAAATATATAGATATGTCCTAATGCTCATCCGGGCTCATACTTATATTTGTCAGCTCAGGTAAGTGATCTAACTGGAGATCATCGGCACCGATAAATTAGGTACACTGTTGACCACTGGAATTGTTACCAATGTTTATAAACAAGAACCATCAGTCATCATTAACCGCTAAGAATTACTTACAAAATGATTGCGAGTTAAATTCGGTACTAGTAACTATACGAATACATTTAAAATTAATGACATAATTATGTAAACTTCTTTTCATGCATTGAATATATGAGGTGTGAGCTGGATTTAATATAACTGTATGATTTTACTTTAATTTAGAAATACGGGGTAACTCCTAGCTATGTCATAATGACTCGTGCCATCAGAAATGTAAGCTTACACAAAAAATAAGGCGATACCCTGTATGAATTCACTGACCCAGGGTGACTGTATTGTGTATATAAAATGTACGTAAAAAAAATGTAGATTGAAGTGTCCTCCCAAAACAGTGCGCAACATTCTTTATGAAACTAGTGACCCGAGATTTATGTTGTTTGTGGTTTTGTTGTAATGTAAATACGGGCTGAAGTATTCTATGAGATGAATAGCACTTCCAAAACAACGCGATGAATTATCAAAGCGTACGTTAGTTGACACAAAAGAATTAAACTATGTAATATGTTTTGTATAATCAATGACCTTTAACTTTATAATGCATTTGGCTTGCTGTTTATGGAAATACAGGTCCGAGATCTTTTAGTTGAATTGCGTCATCATGAGTGGCAAAATTTATATATTGAGGCATTTTTTTATGTAATTAAATGTAAACAGAATCCGTAAACTCTACATAATGCAAAAGTGATATATGATCGCGTTAGTAGTGCGGCCGATCAACGCCCAATTTGAACTTTATTACAATTGTCAATAACGATGAAATAATACACTTGTGTTATGTATTATCAATAGCTTTTAACAGTGACAGATAATAACAAATAACAGTTGGGGATCGTGAACATTTTTCAATAGACGTTTGGTATTTAGTTGGATAAACACGCTGCTGGATATTTCAGAGAAAATCAACTTTCAACATTTCCAAAATTAACATCGTATAAGGAATAATTTTACCCATCATGGGAGACACATTGATGAGGATAGCGTTAATTTTAACCTGTTCTATAGTGCTTGTAGGAATTTATGTGACTCCGTTGGCTCTAGGTTGGTATGGAGTGATACGTCACGGATTTCAAGCTTGGTACGGAAGCGAACTTGTTACTTCTCCTAGTACCAATCTAAATGCCTTTGTTTGGCCGCATGCAATTATGTCAACGGTCTACTGTGTTCTTTGGTTTACCTTTTTGAATTCTGTACCGGAAAACACAACGAAGGTGATGCTCATATTGCCCTTTGCCTTAATACTCACGGCGTCAGATATTGCCGTTGCGGTGTTATGGATAACTCGTCTTGTCGAGCCTGGGCAGCTTAAACAACATTTAAACCGTACGATACAGGGCGGGAATCTTAAACACATTTGGAATCACGTACAGACTGAACACAAGTGCTGTGGTGTCGGTGGCAATTTGGACTACATTTCACTTGGAGTTGCAACTCCTGGAACATGTCTAAGCAATCCAACTAACGGATGTTTTTTGTCATTGAAAGACGACGGAGGGAGGCATATATTATACGGATCTGTGATACCTTCACTCTGTTTGTACGCGCTTGTTCCAATTGTAGCTGCTGTAATAAAAGCCGTTCAAAAATATTTCGGACTTTCAAAGTTTTGCATGCCTCCTAAACGTGAACGAAAAGCAGGGGACATTCAACATTCAGAAAATGAACCAAAATTATCAAGATATATGCAAGATCTTAGAAATATGAAAAACACCATCATTGAAAAGTTAAATCAAATCAAACCCAGGAAGCATGATGGTGAACACGAAATACAGGAAGAGGGAAAAGTTAAAAACAGTTTTAGGACAAAAGTCAGAAACTGCTTTAAGGAGATATCTAAAAAGGTTACGGGGCCTAAAGAAAGAACAAAAGAAAAACATCTCTGGCTGCAAGCTGTAGAAATGAATCAAAGGCGATTAAATTCGGAGTCTAGTTCAAATTCGGAATTTACAATATCTTCAATCAGTTTAAATGTTGAGAATGAGGAAACAAGACACTCCGATAATGCATCCTCTAGCTGTACTACCACATATCAATCCTGTGCTTCGTGCACTGAAGGGACTATGTCAACAGAGGTACACTCTAGGGAGGCTCTCGATCTCGAATCGGGTAAGGACATGCCGCTGGGTATGGTCACGTCACTGCCAAATTAACTTCTTAATATCAAAACGGAGAACAAAACAAAACAGATCAAATAAGCAACTTGCTTTATCGAAATATCGTTACACGATTTTTAATATACAGTACTGTCCGCTTGCATGAAGCATAATGCCTCGATCCATAGCATATTATTTTTTTTAATGTACGTGTAAAAATGTGTTAAAAAAACAACCTCAATATTTAGAAAAAGACTCGTGACGATAGTAAAGTTAGAAATCTTACATCGCTATCACTAGATCTAGTGTTGTTGGCATTTATTTGTATAAACTCTTGTACATATCATAATATATTGTATAAACTCTTGTACATATTATAATATATTGCATAAACTCTTGTACATATTATAATACATTGTATTTTTACTGCTGATATTTATGAGTATATACATTATATTTTATGATTTAACCCCTCTTTCTGATTAAAAATCGAAGTTACTGTGGGTTTCGGTTCCTTATCTGTACCTGGCATACTTTACGCACACACACAATGTTCGATGTTAGAATCATAAACGCAGCTTTCCCAGATATTTTATTAATATGTTGGAAAGTTAAATCCTGCAACCTCATATTGCACTTTATAAATAAGCAATACAGTTTTATCCCTCAAAAATTATTACGAATTACAATAATATATCTTAAAATTAAAAAGAATTAAACAGATCCAGTGGCTATATATCATTGTTACAAATTTAAAATATTTTAAAAAGATCCAGTGGCTATATATATATCATTGTTACAAATTTAAATTATTTTAATGTAGGCTGCAAATGTTAACGTTTTGTTCCAGTATTTATTCTTACGTTCGTTCTTAAATGCAAACAAAAAATAATTTAAAGTTCATTTCTTATTTTATAAAGTCAGTGTTATTTTATTAATATGTGTAAATTATGTCTTCTTAAAGAATAAAAAGGTGGATTTTACTGTCTAGTAATTTTAGTGGGTGGATAGAATTCTATATCTGTACCCTCAACCGTGACATACAATGCATAAGTCCTGCTGTTCCGTGACCCCTATAAACGTTGCTGACTTGAAAAGAAATGTCTTTATAGAGTTGCCAGTTTGATATCTGAATTCTTCCATTGTTATATTGGCACCACAAAAAAATAAGAAATGAAGTCCTGGCCTATTCGAACTCGATCATGCCGCATCAGGCCATTTTGGAATTTGAAGGGATTGTCGTACATGATCCTGATTAAGAATTTTAAAAGTTATAGGGCGTTAAAACAATTCTGGAATTGAAAATGCACCCACCATAAGTGTTCGAAATAAAAACAATGATGTAATTCATGTACCGGCGCGATAAAAAAACTGAGGCAGCAGTTATGCCCATTCATTTGACCACTGACAACTGGCGTGGCTGTAGACTTGGCCTGGTAAATCCTTGCTGATTTTTTTTAATTAATGATATTTAAGTAATAGGATGTGACTCTTTATAAGAACCAACAGGTTGCCAGGTAAAATTACTGCTTTTGCCAATACCATACAAGTGATAATAGATGAGCAGTTTTGCACTTGTTCACTGGAACATTAATTATCTTATTGTTATGTAACAAAAATATATCACACTAATTACAATTTCCCTTTGTCATAATTCTAGATGTGTTAATTAATTAAAATGTGTGAGTAAATATAACGGCTTAACGTACAGACTTGACTTTTAGCACACGTATGCATCTTGCGATACTGACCAGCGAAAAAATAATTAAGTCACAACACGTAGCAAGTACGAAAATAAAATATCACAGAAACAAATGTTTTAACCAAACATCTGTACATATATTCCCCAAAATCAAGGTACAGTAAAGCGTCATATTTATAATGCCGTAATTTGTTATTGATAGAGGGGGCAGATTGTGCACATCGTCTGCTAGCTTGTTACACAGACCTGTCATTGGTAGAGCGGTGTACTAACATTATCGCCTACAATCTTTTGAAGGGATTTTTGAAGCAATTGAGTAAGTTTTAAATGCTGATAATACACTAAGCACGGATTAATATAGATGCCAAACACGTAATTTAAATTAATGGTGCTAGTTGTTGAATCAAGGATCACTTCCCGTATAGTTAGATTTAGAGCTAACAGCAGATGCAGTTGTTGTGGTAATCTAAATAAATTCTAGATCGAAAACGAAGAAAATGTTGCAGATATGTCCCGGGAGATATGTCGAAGCTATCATTTTTCGGCTAGTGATTTCAGACATTTCCGCCAGGTGGTGTGCAGTCAGTAACGTTTTAGCTAAGAGTCGCTGTTAACATTCCTGTAACATTTAGGTATCAACACGTGCCTACAATCTTACAAAAAGAAGTAAGAAAATCTTGCCTAACCACAAACATTTCCGTTAATAATTGAAGGTATATTTTAGGTAGAATCCCAGGTTATAAAACTGCTATTATCCCGCTTGTCATTTTCAACATTCCTACCATTTCGTCACCTGGCCTAAACATAAACATTTTCATTAATAATTGAAGACATCTTTGAAATCCGGGGGACCCGGGGAAGGATATGAATGTGCTTGTGATTTCCAAACTTTCCACCAGATGGGCCACCTGTCAACCATTGCACAAACGAAGGTATATTGGCTCTTGACATATATACATTACGAATATAAGAGGTACATTACTTAGAGTAAATTCTTTGGTTCGTAATTTTGAAATTATGTAATAGCACAACAAGCAGAAATTGCCGTGTAATATGTTTTTGTTTATTATTATTTTTGAAAAACATCATAAATAAATGTTATGAGGTCGTGTGTTCAAACTATGGACTCCATATACAAGAACTAAAAGTTGTTTAGCCCAGGAAATTAATTAAAGTAACACATTTAATACCGGATTATACTAGATACATTGTTCGCACTCGATATAAAGCTTAAAATAAAACCATAAGCTTGTGGAATAAATAAGCTAATAAAATATATTGTTATCAAATATAGTATACAGCATAATCTGCTCTTGTGGCTTCCAGAGTTACGCGGTGACATGTGCAATAGTACGTGTTATCTGGGACAGTTACAACTAAGTTATAATACTCCCAGGTGTTGTGTGTTTCATACCGGAGTTTCATACGACGCAGATGAACAAGACATTTATGTATATACCCGTACTGCCAGTAATTTCCAAATTATCTTACTGACATTATTTTTTAACTTTTTTAAAATGCTAAAATGAATTGTAGTATATGGCAAACGTGCATGGTCTTGCATGCAGGATCTGTAAAAACTACCTAAACGAGAACACAAGCAGTCCTCAGGCCTTGTGACTAAGATAACAAAGGATTAATTGAAACAGTTGAAGATCCGTGTGTGTAGTGGCTCTTGTAGGCTTGCTCAAGTCCCTATGAACTTAAAAAAATTTTAAAAAAATTAAAAAAAATTAATGTTTATTTCTCTTTTTTATGTCTTTTAATACATCAGTGTTTTTAATTATCTCGACAAAATTTATTTTTTTTACTATCATATATATGTTGAGTGTTAGCCGCAAACACCCAACATATATATGATAGTAAAAAAAAAAATTTAAGAGAATTAAAAACACTGATGTAAAAGACATAAAAAAGAGAAATAAACATTAATTTTTTTTTATTTTTTTTTAAGTCCACAAGGACTTGAGCAAGTCTAGGATTCTTCCGATAGATTCAGATATCACTTTCCGTCCTTATAAGAGTTCAGACCCCTATTTTGCTCTTGGAGAAAATCAATTATCATATTATTCATCATAGATTACATGACACTGAAACTATAGATGTATACCTGGATATTCGCATTCCTCAGTAAATTCAAAGAGACCGAGAGCAGGGCAAATTGTTTGATAATTTATCATTCTAATTTGTTCATATAAGAAATTGTGGTCCGCATTAAATCATAAAATTTCGCAATTTGACTTTATAATTGTAGGGTCCTGGCACTTTTCTTGTCAGAAGCAGCAGAAAAAGATTAGTGCTAAGTATAGTGTAAGTATATATATACAAAACATAGTAAACATAACAAATCGGCCTGCATACCTGACAGCTTGGCCACTAGGTACCCCGGGGGGGGGGGTACTCAAGGTATTTTTTGGTAGGGGTGTGAGGCGGACCAAAAAAATTTGAATTTGGATTGTATACTTTTTACCAGTTATTTTTGGATTGCTACCATAAATAAATTCAAAAATTTGGATTGCTACCCA
>JAOXYB010060723.1:0-11696 GCA_028565635.1 Phoronis ovalis
CCGAGCAAGCGACAACGAAACTAAAAGCCCATTTTTCAAAAAGAACTAAACGGAATTAGAGGCATATGGTTGGATGCTTTATTATGTTGGGGAAAATGCATGTATTAGATCTAGTAATAAAACTGGACATTTGTGTGAAATTAACAATTTTGCTCATGAATCCTCTTCTTATATGACCTGGCACAGGGCATATCTTTTGTTTGGGAACGTTCTCTTCAAAGTGAACCCTGATACGGGACTAATTACTAACGAAATATTAGTGCTGCCCAGTCTGAATAAACCCATCCGTTAGTGTTCCGTACCATCTCAACTAACGTCTGGGCTTAACCATAGTCAATTATGTTATATTCCTTCAATTTTACAAGAGCGAAATAATTACGTCATTAATATTTTGCCAACCAAGATAAGCCTTTCTCTCTACATGATAAATCGTCGCCTACCACGTCTATTCTATCATTATGAGTCATTCTGAATAGGTATCGCCGGGAGCTTGCTTTTTGCTGACTATAGATAAACTCTGTAGATCGACCCCCTACCCGCTTAGTCCACTGTTATTGTAAGCTGCAATTTGATTGGTGTCAAGACTTTCGTGACACTTTATATAGAAATAAAGGGATTATCGTTCTTCTGCTTTTAAATACAATACCCTCGTGCCTGGAATAACGTCAAGAGTATTAGTATCGTTACGTATAATGTTGGAGACGGTGAAAAAAATGTTATATTTACACCTGGTTATTACGAAAGTCCTCGTCAATAGTTGTTAAACATTACAAGGGATTTTACTGACAAGGACCGACAAAATATTAGTCTTAATTATAGTAAGGCCGGTAGACATTTAACTGTTATAGTAAATGGAGGCGTGTACATCAGTTTTGGTGAGGACTTAGCTGTTATGCTAAGATTTAACGGGCCACTCACAATTAGAGGTACACTCAAAGCACCTCATCCTGTGTATTTGGATCTTGGTTTTTATTCATTGCACGTTTATTCAAATGTAGCAAAACCACAATTTGTAGGTGACTCAGAGACTAGTACTTTATTACGCATTGTAAACGTTAGTGGCCGCAATGGTAAGAATGTCATCAAGAATTTTGAACATCCGATTTATCTCCCCTTGGATAAAACAATTTGGATACAAGCAGAGACACAGGAGAACACGTTCAGTTTGGAGTAGGTAAAGCTACCTGTACACTTCATTTTAGACGAAAACGATACTCATATCATGGTCAAGCAGGTCTGGGTTTATCTAAATTAGTAGGATCACGTGTTCAATACGGAGGAGGCTTAGGTGGCATGGTTAGTAGAATGATACGTACAATTAATTATTCCATTTCCTAAAACAGAACAGCGCACCATTCAAAACGGGGGACGCAAACGTAAAGTCACGCCATTTATATGCCACGCCACGTAATGGTGGGGATGCTTATTTAGCGTTGGTGTTAATGGCTTATTAGATACACGTTAAATCATATTATATGTTTGGTATAAGCAAAATCTATTAATAAATCTGTGGGCATTATAAAACGGATTTCTTATTTTTCTCTTCATTCGCTCTGTAGTTGCTGACCTGTCAATATGTCATTGGTGTGCGAAACTTGTAATAGAAGTTATTCTCGTAAGGATGCGATGAATAGACATAGTATGGTACACTCTCAATATTCTACAATAGTACCCACACCACATACTGATAATAGTCATCAAGATGAATGTTCTAATCTAAAGCATCCCTTCACCATGATCGTTGCCGGGGTAACTGGATCCGGGAAAACTGTATGGGTACAAAAATTGTTAACAAACGCAGCACAAACCATCAAGCCACCACCTCATAGAATTGAATGGTACTATTCCCAATGGCAGCCGGCCTATGAACAGATGGAATGAAACATATCTAACATCGCATTCATTAAGGGAATACCGCACAATATCGAAGATAATTATTTTGATCCTCAACAAAATAATCTTATAGTTATTGATGACCTAATTATAGAAGCAGGTAATGATAAGCGCATGTCCAATCTATTCACTAGAGGGAGTCATCACCGCAACCTGTCTGTAATTCTTTTGCTACAGAACTTGTATTATCAAGGAAAGGGGAATAGAACAATTAGTTTAAATACCCACTACATGGTACTATTCAAAAATATGAAAAGCCTACTACTTTTAATCCTATTGGTTTTTTCAAAAAATTTCCGGGGCATCCCCCCGGACCCCCCTACTTTCACTTCGCTTCGCGCCCTGCGGGCGCTCGCCCTCAAATGCATTTTTCCACGTCCCCCTTCAGGAAAATCCTGGATCCGCCACTGCTACAAAACGGCACATTCGAAAGTCATGAAACATTTTGACGTATGTCAGTTTGAGTGATATAATACCAATGAAACAAGATTCAAAGTAAGCTAAATATGTTTAAAGAACAAAACAGATTTATTATAATTCACATTTGACTTGGAAAATGTAAATGAAGTTTTATTGTTAAGTTAATAGCATCCTCCGAAAGCAGAGTTCGCTTCTTCTGTATACACTCTGGACAAACGTATTGTGAGACTATATTCCCTTTTCATTGCAAAGATGGTTATTGACCGAAGTGATATTTAGAAGAAAAAGCAGTTCTGTTTCAGTAAAACCTCGGCTATCACGCAAATCTCGCTTTTTCTCTTGAAACTCTAACCAGAAATTATGCTATGCTGGCATAGAATGGCAAGAATGGGAAGTTGTAATTTAAAAAAGTCTGCTTTCCCCCGTACTGGAGCAATTAATTCTGGAGTTTGATTTTTTTCTCTTTGAACACAAGTCTTACTTCCAATGATTCGCTGGGCAGCCATACATGAAGCTTAGTTTTATAACAATATTAAACAAGTATGTTATTTTACTACAAATTGTACACTTATATATAATTATTATATAGTTACTCAAATCAGCAAACCAACAACTGAGGTCACGTACTAGAAAGCTTCTTCAGCAGCCATCTTGTTACGTTACCGTTATTGTGTATGGTACTGTAATGCTTTTAATTTTTTTTCGACGTTTTTGTGTTGATGTAATATATATGTGAATAAACTCGGACACTCTATAACGAAATAATAAATACTTTACAAAAACAATTACAGAACTTTGTAACTTTTGCTTTGTCTCATAATGAGTTGCATTGTCGAACTTTTGAAACATCAGTAGAAATCTTAATAAATGTGTTGTAACCATTGTAAAATATAAAGTTAACTATGGGAATGCACTCCGTAAACGGTACACCAGTCTTGTTCTTCTCACTGGTCTAAGTTGTTACAGAGTTCTACAGTTTCAAGCGGGAGAGAAGCTGTGAAGTTTTCCTTTCCATATAACCAGTAGGTTTTTTGAAGGCCTTTGCCCTACAAAATATATGTGTATACAGAATTAATAACGAATAGAGCAAAATTAACATGAATGTTAATCACTAATGTATTACCGATATGAATTTTAATTAAAATTGTAATTACGTAATCCTTGAAATGAAAGCGCGAACATGACTTGATTGTCAAAAAATCTTTAAACATTATTGTTTATTACAATTTTGTTGCAAAAAGATTTAATATCGCTGTATTACCAATCCTGATTAGCTTCAATACAATTCAGTAATAAAAAAAAATTACCTTCATTGTAACTTCACCTCGAAACTTCGTTTTATATACACCAAGTTTATCTAGTGCATCTTTCGCATACGAGCTGATATGGATTCGCAAAGCTTAAAGGAAAATGCAAAACTAGTAAAAACTTATCATGTAGAAAAAAGGGCAATCAATTAAGACAACGAATACACATGGTTGAACGAATAATTGATTGAAATACTCTTACTTGAAAAAGAAGCAGCACTAGCATGTGTGCGTGCACTGCTAGGAAATGCGTTCGACCGAAATCCATGAAGCCTATGGCATTCAATGTCAGGCCCGTCAGATGGGGGGAGGTGCGTTGGAGGAACATATTTAATGATAACGCACCCCCCTTTTGAAATGGGAGGACCATTAATGTAATGTTAACGCACCCTCCTTTTGAAATAGGAACGCACTCCCCTTTTGAACTGACAGGAAAACACCCCTTTGGAACAGAAAGATTTTTGTTTTACGTTAGCACTTATTGCACTTTTTCCGGCTAATTCTAAAAACACCACAAACGCAACACCCCCCTTTTAAAAAAAATGTCTGACGGCCCTGAATGCTATATACATTTGATAAACAAAACTGTGACTGAAATAGTCATATCTAATACAATGCTGTGTTAGCTCTTCATTGATTATCTATTTTGTTTACTTAGTTATAGTTACCTTCGCCGTTGCTTTCCATTCTTGAGGCTGTATTTACAGTGTCACCAAACAAACAATAGCGTGGCATCATAATACCAACCACACCAGCAGCACAAGGTCCTGAAACATAAGACAAATTTTAAACACTGAGTGAGATGATTGTATACCATTTCACCTACTACATTTGAAGATTTAAGGCGGGGTGAAAAACAGTGTTACACGTCCCTCCAAGCAGGCAAGTTATAAGTGTCTTTATATAATTGCGTGGTAATATTATGCAGTGATTATAAAATTACATAGCCAGATGCTTTCTTAACAATTGCCATACCCTGTATCTTCCGTATGTCGAACAGCATGAAGAATAGGTGTTTATGCATCAATAGGTATAATGAAGCCTAAATATTCAAACAAACATGTCTATCGTTAACAAAATGTCACATTTTAAAATTATTATATTGTAAAAGGACCCAATCAAATCCATGCCATGAATGACACAGACAGACAGAGCCCGAAAGAATGTTTAAGACATCTATAATTTCATTCCTGCTACTTACCTGTATGTATTCCAATTCTTAATTTCAATTTTTCTCCCGGTAGATGTCGTATCCTAAAGGTAGTTACTGCACTAAGCAGCTCCAAAGACATACATGCTATCTCCCCAGCATGCTCATCGCCATTACGAATTGGCAAGCCACTAACAACCATGTAAGCGTCTCCTATTGTTTCAACCTGCAATGAGAAATCTAATTATATCTCAACTAAACTGGTGCTCAGCTAGCTTTAAACGTCCTCGACATTTTCGACATGAATCTGGTTGTGTATGTATACGCCGGTTGAATAAACAATTTGACATAAATGTTCAAGGTTAAGCAATGGACAAATATTACATTATTTGCCAAATCTTTAAATTCTAACCATGTAAAAACAGGTTTCCTATAGGCTGCCATTACGTAACAATTGCTGAAATTGCTGAATAACACTGATGAAGCTGCAAGTAAAGATTATAAATGATCGTCTTGCAAAAACATTTCAAATTTACTGAATTCGCAGACATGCGTGTTGATAAAAGCTATCGCAGTTATCATGGAGGTAATTAATCTGTTAATTAATTTAATTTAATCAAGTGATCTGAACTGTTCATTAGGTGGCGCTTTTCCATCGGATTCCTGTGCTTATTATTTGCAAAAACGGATATCCACTTTTTTTGATTGTCTTTTTGTTGTTGAAAAGTTCTAAATGTGAACATCTACACATTCTCAATGGTAATCATACCTTATACACATCAAACTTTTCGCAAATGCCATCAAATAAGCTGTAGAGGTCGTTCAGTAAAGTAACAACCTACAAGAATATATAAGAACATGTAAACAAATGGTTATTCAAACTATTTGCACAGTTTTGCTGGAAGATGCTTTATTCTACCAGCGTTGCAGCTGATAAATGATGAGTCAAGAATCGTCATCATCATTATCACCATCATCGAGGCCGTTGACAAATCAATATTCTTATCTCTGTTCGACATTTATTGCAAAAGCAAGAAGGACGAGAAGGACTAGATGGTGATGAGGAACGCAGGGAATGTAGTATAATAGTGTTACCTGTAAAGCTGTGCTTTTGGCTGCCATAGATGTGAAACCAACGATGTCGCTGAAGTAAATAGTTACTGCTTGGAATGTTTCAGCTTGTATTGTTTCACCACGTTTCAGTTGTTCCGCTATTGACCTAAATTGTAAAAAATCCATTTGTTATATCATATATTTAATGCTTTTATACAATTAGGTAATATGAACATGCAAACATGTCATTTTAGACACCAAAGTGAGTGTGAAAAGGGGTGAAAATTTGACCCTGTGTTTAAAACACAAACTGGAAGATATCCTTTTGGCATACACGATAAAGAGCTTTATAAATGATGTTTTTGGTTGATAACGGCATCATTCATGTAAGAAATAGTGTGTGTGTTTGTGTGTGTGTGTATGTGTATACTTACGGTGGCATCATTCGATTTAAAAGTTGGTCAGTTTTCTTTTTCTCCTCTGTAAGTTCAAGAGTTCTTTGGGAAACAATATCTTCTAAATTATTGGCATACTGCTCCATCAGCTTCACTATGTTATCCAAGATATTAACACCTCTGCAAACATATGTGTATACTGAATAACATAAATTGTCATCGGTCAGTGATATATCTGAACTATATTAACATTACGCAGAAAGTAGTGCTAAGATTAGAAGATCGGTCATGATTTAAAGCAGCAAAATGATATTCACGGCACGAGAAATTATCAAGCGTGCATCCAGCAACTTGACACATACTAAACATGACAAAAGATCCACTAAAACTACTATATGATGATAGATGGGCTAACTAACATTTGGACACATTTGGTGAATCAATTACTACCTCATGTCGAACTACACAAATCAGTTTATAAATGTATTCATAACTAGTCGTGAGAGACGCCATGTATGTAGCTCGTTTTCGCTGGCTTTGCTTTCAATCGAGAATTATCTGAAGATACCAGATCTCCCGTTCGAAAATTCTGCCAACTAGACAGGTATGTATCATTAATTCTTTTTAATTTACCTTCCTCCGCTTGCTTTCTTTAAAACTCTGTTCACTTGCAGTAGGTCCACCCGATCGGCCGGATCCTCTTTCCAACAGCCTTTAATTAATGTATTAAATTCCGCAGGATATTTAACATCGACAATGAGTGGAGCAACTCTTTCACGTTTTCTAATTTTGGTTACAATATCTAAAAAAGAAAACAATTTTATTAGCATAATTATGGTGTCTTTTTACAAATTGTTGACATGTTTGAGTAAACAAAATGGACACAGTACGACAAACCAGCAACCCTAGTGTTTTATTTTACACATTTTTAGTTGTAATGTATATGTACATGATACCCTTTTTATTGTAGAAAGTTCTCTTTGTTAAAGCATAAGATAAATTAGCTTGAGTGATTAAATCTTTTATTTAAAATAGCGTACTAGTTTAATATAAAATAAACTCATTAGGCATTAAATATAACATTCTTGATTGTTAATCCTTCAGTATTTACCTTTCGGTGAAAACAGAGTATCAGAATATGGTTCCATTCGAGTTAGTATTTCTTGTAAAATTATACCAAAGCTGTACATGTCCCCTTTCTGGCTGCCTTTCCCGTGGTTCATATAACCAGAATCGCGCAATAATTCTGGAGCTGTCCACAAAAGACCTAAGAAAAAATGAACAAAATAAGTTTAAAGAAATAGCAATCCAACCGATTACTCATAAATAATACTAGACTTGCTCAAGTCCCTATGAACTTTAAAAAAAATGTTTATTTCTCTTTTTTATGTGTTTTACATCAGTGTTTTTAATTATCTCGAAAATTTTATTTTTTTTTACTATCATATGTATGTTGAGTGTTAGCCGTCCAAACAATATATGATAGTAAAAAAAAAAAAAATTTCGAGATAATTAAAAACACTGATGTAAAAGACATAAAAAAGAGAATTAAACATATCTTTTTTTTTTTAAGTTCATAAGGACTTGAGCAAGTATAAAATAGTATGAAAGCATGTGTTTATTTAAAGCCAGATTCTTCATTCGTTCCTATCAGCGCTATCCGACGGATAGTAGTAATAGCATTATAAGCGAGATAGAATGAATGTAGGTGACGATGCGCACCAACCGTTTGTACTTACGAAGGTAAACAAGATTTCTATGCAAATATTTCATTGAACTCAAAATATTATTGGCGTATACATTAAAAAAATATGATTTGCGTACTAACTTTTATAAGCTGCTTGTTCCTCAAAGTCAGTGTCAGATTCATTATTTGCACGCCTCGCTTCATGCTTGAAGTTCCAAAGTCCAAACCCTGACAGCTTCACGGTCCAGCGTGAATCAAGCAAACAGTTAGTAGATTTTAAGCAGCCATGAGATCCAATGTCGCTTTTATGAATATATTGTAAACCCTGTCGAGACAAGCATAAAATTGAAGTTTAATTATTATATTGACAAGACAGGAAAAGTGCTAATGGTGGAATAAACGTTTGTAATAAACAATTCACAGTGTCTTGAAATGCTCCCCGTATTTCCATGAAAAAGACTCCGTTCGACGGACAGAGATATGCAAATTAGTATTGTTCAGTAAGAAATGATATTAGCTTTGAAACCAAATAATTCGCTGACAGAGTAAACAGTGCGCAATTATGTGACGCTATACCAAATTGAATGGAACAAGAAAAGCATACCGCTGATATATCTCGTGCAAACGAAAGCTTGAAGTTAAGATCCAGTTTAATGTCGTCGTTTCCAAGTAAATCATAAAGATTCCCTTTTTGACAATAGTTTGATATTATAAAAACTTCTGTCCCACGCACACTGGCTCCAATAAACGCATTTAGATAGTCATGGCGCATATCCAACATCTATCATAAAATATTACAAATTCTCGTTAGCATTACAAGATGGCTTGAGCTGACAAATTCCTTTCTCTTTGTAGCCTGATTCAGCTTATTTATAGAGTTCTTTGGACTCGAATAAATGTACCATACGATATAATTATATAACTAAATCAACCACAGAATATGAAATTTGAACAGTGTCATCAATTCAAATTTACAGTGTTATTTTATGATGTTGACTTAATGCATATTTCAGTATTTTTAAAATGTATCAGTATTGAATTATTGCGAAAACATCTCATCTAAAAATCTATACTCCCTTTTCGACTTTACCCTAGTGTGACATGAAGCCAATTAGAGGATTTATTTGGCTAGTACAGTAGTAGCCAAATGTCCGCAGGCACATGGGTCATATATTCCGAAGTCCTAACTTCAGCAATACTGAGCCGGTTTCTAAGATCAAAACGAAGAATTGTAACATTTTTTACTAAATCAGATATGTATGTATTTTCCCAAATCAGAGTCAAATTTTACAAAAAAATTAGCAAAACATGTGCGCAGACACAATGAGCGGATTGGAGTGGATAATCCTTTTGAACCTAATTAAGACCTAATTACTCTAATGAACCCGAATAGCAAGCAAGATCAGTTAAGATGCTTTCGTAGTGATCAATATTCATGGAGAAATACTAGCCTTCACAATTTTTAAAGGCTAAAATTAAAACATGATTTATTCTGTTCCAAACCGTACTAATTTAAAAGACAGTTATAAAATTACTCAAAAGCGTTCGATTCCTATATATGTAAATGGACTAATATTAAGTCCTGTATTAAGTGTCCCATGACTGTTTGCAAAAGCTATAAGGAAACGTGGAAGACGATCATACCTGCTTGAATTCTAGCAATATAACCCTGTTAAATCCTGTATTGGAAATACTTAGTTTCTTTAGCCAAACAGTAAGCCCCTTATATCTGGCAATTTGATGGGCATTGGCGATCTTTTCCACAGTTGAGTGAGATAATTCACTTGCACGTGATCCAATAGAAGATCCAGATTTCATCTGAAAAAAGTATGCTATTGGATAAATAGGTAGTTTTAGAAATATATATAATTATTTTTTTTTTAAAGTATGCAATAGGCTATTTACGTGCACACGAGGACGCCGCCGCCGGACTCATTCGATTCCAATATCCTTACAATACAATACAATTCCTAGTTTTTAAAACCTGAATTAATAATGCATTAAGTGGTAAAATTTAATCAAATTAATAAAAAATAGTATACAAATATTGGTCGGGTAACTGAACAATATGGCGAAATAGTGTTTGAAAAAACGTTTATTGGTCGAGGCCGCAGATTGATTTTTCTGTGTTTTTGCTATTAACTGGTTCTGTGCGTGAGGACCATATTGTATAGTGCGGCAAAAATGAATACATTTTATTTCGATTCCCCGCAATTTCAGGTGCAGTTTAGTAAGCCAGATAAGCGCGGAAAACGTCTGTAGAATATGTTGTACTCTTCCTTGTGCTGCTAGAGGCCTAATTAAAAATTAAATCGGATATTTAACAAAGATGCAAAACGCGAAACAGCTTGTTCAGGTTCCATTTTATCGTCTGGTAAAAGCAATTGATATAGAACCGTCTTCGCGTTACGCTTTAAATATTCTGCGTTGCTCGTGAAAAAAAGTAGGATATCTCGTGGATTTTAGATGAAGGATTTTTCCCGCGGCCTTCAAAAAGGTGTACTTTTCAGTGTTAAATAGGTTTTCAGTACATATAGAGGACATTATGTTGCTTTATTATGTAAAAATAATTGTTTATGTATTGAAGTACTAAATAGAAATTCCAAAAAGACGTCACTTCTTAGACCAACTAAAACATTTTTGGTTTTGCTCAGTATACGTCGGAAAAATAAATTCTGCGGGCGGACGGAGAACTACGTCATTATTCCTTCGCAAATTGCTGGGAAGGTTTGGGTTCACGACTAGTGGCTCCACGAAGTGCATGCAAATGGTCTATCAGCATGTTATATTTTGTGTTGCAATGTACACTAACCGTTACCGCGAAGAGATACACATAAGTTCTCATTTCACATTCCCTTAATGGAAAATGAGGTACAAACAAAAGATAGTGCTAGTGATAAAAATATAGAGATCCTTAATTAATTTCTTGCCTCAGTCATTAATGTCTATAATGATCGCTGTTAAAACCATAAAGGGAGTACAGAGCCATGCACACATTTAATGATCTACATGTCAAAATTCATTTCTATATAATTATGTAAAAAGCTATCATACTAATAATATTTGGATTAATTTTAAATCCAATAGAATAGATTACCAAGTTCGTCGAAACAAAATTAATTCTAGAATGAATTTTCATTTGGTAACATATATCGATTCAGTTTTGGACTACATTGTATTTATATTAAAATTCATTATATCGTACCGCGCCATCTTTCATTAAAATCAAATCTTCGTGAGGAATTTTCCATGCGGATTGGAGTAGATGTTCTTCAAACTTTTTCTTCCTATACCACATAATTGCATACACTACAACAGACAGGACCACGACCACGGCTATGACAGGACCAATAATGACGCCGACGTCCACTGTAAAAGATATGATACCAATTACAAACAAATAAAATTCTGGAGATTCATCTAGGATAATATAAGATTGTTGGTCATTTAAAAATAAATATGCAATCACACTCGTAATTTACATGTAATTCGTTAAATCTTGTAACTCGTGGATGCACACACAAACTACCTCTAAAACGCATTTCGATAAACGAAATGCTTCTAATTAAGACAATGAACAAATAAGATACTTCTAAATTTTACATTTTCACGTAAACTTTATTAAAGGTAATGAATATCTTACTAACATGTGACAGGAGTTGTAACTGTCCATACGGCTCCTTGAATATTTTTTATTCCGAAATAAACTTAATTAGTAATTAACAGTATCTATTATTGATATAATAACATAGTTATAACTATGAACTTACACTTTTAACAGTATCTATTAT
>JAOXYB010060723.1:11796-25010 GCA_028565635.1 Phoronis ovalis
TGATATAATAACATAGTTATAACTACGAACTTACACTTTTAACAGTATCTATTATTGATATAATAACATAGTTATAACTATGAACTTACACTTTTAACAGTATCTATTATTGATATAATAACATAGTTATAACTACGAACTTACACTTTTAACAGTATCTATTATTGATATAATAACATAGTTATAATTTTGAACTTACACTTTTTTTCGTTGACTATACACAGCTCCCCACTGTAGCCGCACGTCGGCTTATTCAGAGGTGGTTTATTCTCAGAACCACCCCACCTGATCTAAATGAAAAGAAAACGGTCAATAACCGGTACCATACGTGACATGCGTTAATATTTGACCAAAGCAACAGACGAAAATGGGTGAATTTAATATTACTTGCTGAAAGCTTGTCCACAAAATCGTATACAATTATAGTTTTTGCTAGAAAATGGGAAAGTTGTGGTTTTAAGTGCTATCTAATATGAAGCTTGCAAAGATGGTAGCTTACCGATTTACCAGGATGATTTTTGAATGTGGTATTTTTGTCGTAATAATGTAGAACCATCTCAAAGCTGGCGCCGTTAAAATCGTAAACATCAAACATGAAATGTCTTTCACCATATTTATCAATACTGATTTCGCCGGTTATTCCTACAAATAAAGATGGCTTCTAATCATTATTGTCTTTATAGTTTTAAAAACTCCAAAGAAAATAACGTAATTCACGTAATAATGTAAGGAACAAAGAGACTGTATACAAGCATGCACCTATTCCTAAGTTTCAAAATCACCTATTTTATAAAATGCTAGCGCATTTTATTGGCTCCGTACTAAATCGCAAGAAATATAGATGAATATGTCAGAGAATAATTTAAATCAATTTTGTTTTAAAAATTCAGTTACATATCTGTTCAAAATCTCGCAGGCGTTCTTTTGGTAAAATAAAGAACGATGTCATGAATGTATGTTCTCGTAGTGAGACTAGGCTAGCTGTGTGTAGGTAATTCATTTCTAAATTGTATTTTTATTATTATTAAAATTGCTGAGGATTATTACGTTGTTTTTTGCTTTTAATTGTGAAGAAGTATATGTTATATATAGTATTTTTGAGATTTGAAGCCTGACAAAAATTAACAATGGCTATATATATGAAATAGAACCAAGCAATACTTTAATCTTGCTTGAATTTTTAAAACACCAAATTTTGTTTTTAAAAATCCAAGATAGAGGCAATTTTTGGCCCTGCTGAATACAGGAATATCCTAGAATAGCTATTTCCTAAAGTACATTTGAATTGATGAATATAAAAATACTTTCCACCGATTTTCTAATGATTGTAATATTTATATCTACCTTCATAACACTAAATTTTAAAAAATGTTTATTTCGTCAAACCATGATTCAAGGTTAAACTATTAAAATATTGCACTCAACTTAATACAATACAACTGTATTACAAAGGCAGACAAGCTGTTTTCAATATTCCCAAAATTGAAATCTCATTACCATTTGATATCGGGCGGGGTAATGTTAATATTGCAAAGGCGATAGCATTACAATTATTTTAATATCTCTAATTGTTAACCAAAATTCTTCGAGTACCTCTCATTTAAATGTTGACGCATTTATTTCCGGTCACAAGGTAGATTTAGAGCCTGGTTGGCATTGTATCTGCCACAGTGATAGCCTAGAATGCGCTTTTAAAGTAGAAACGAAAAGGTTTCACGTACCTTGAAATGTAATATTGTCATACACCATTGTTTTAAAAAACTTTCTACCATCAAATGGATCGTCTCCTTTTCTTAAAACAGCGTCAAGAGTCCAAGCATATAGCCACACAGCATCATACATGAAACCTGCACCCTTAGCAACCTGAAATTAAGCGCAAGAAAAGGTAACTTTAATTTAATTTATTATCTGTTTGTCTTGTGATTAAAAACAATCATGCAGCTGTACTTAAACAGTTCTGCAGCTATTGTTCGGTACAAGTAAAATGGGGTGCTAATTAATAAAGACAGATTATATTTCAAATGATCCAAACAAAAAATTGAAAGTATAAATATACATTTGTCCAAAAAACTATTATTTAATGATTAGTATTTTTTCTTGTTTCGTGTTTCACTCTGCTACTTTTAAGTTAGACAACTGTGGTGAAAAATAAACCATTTACCTCGGCATTCACGTCACTACTCCAGTTTCTATAAGCAGGGTACTCAATGAGCCGTCTTCTTGCCAAATCTACGAAGTCTAGATACTCAGGATCGCCTAGGTACGAATAGTCAAAAGCCACAGCCAAAACATTGGTTAACTCTTTTGTAAATTCGGGTGTCATTCCATTGATGAGATCATTTGTTACCTATAAATCAAATACAGTTTTAGAATTCAATGAGGAAAGGAGAACTAATTTAATCGGCCTTATACTTTATTCTATCTCCTTCTAAAGGACGCAACTTACAATTGTAACTACAGTGGTTTTTTACTCAACTTACAACAGTTTCCATTGCGTAACTTGATTCCAAATTTCCAACAACAAAAAGATATTCCGGATTACCAAGGTATCCAAGCTTCAGGGCGGCTTGAAGCAACTGTTGTGTCTGACTGGCGCTTTGTACTACCAAAATAACTTTAAAAAAGGCGAAATGAAGGTAATAACACACTAGACTAGTAGGTAGACTCCTCCAAGACCCACATTGGTCATTTTCTGATAAAGAATCTTGTGATCCAGGGGTACTAAAAAATTATTTTAGGTGCAATCTATGTAAGTGATTTGAATTTGGATTGCATACAGATTATTTGTTTGTTATTTTTGGATTGCTACCTAAATAATTCAAAAAAAATGTTTGCTATACACACTGCCTGCTGCAAAAATTTTGCGTGATTTCTTGTTACTTTTAAAAAAAATGTATTGCCTCAATGTTAATACTCTCAAAAATTCGAGAAAAAAATTGGCAAAAAGTGGATTTTTGCTATCTCAATATTCGCAAACATTTGGATTGGATTTACTGCTGCCGGCAGCTGGCTCCAATGATGTATTTGGTCGGGTGGCTCATAACTTGTGTGATTTACAAGCAACACCTTTGGAATACAAGATAATTCATCATAGATGTCAAACGTGGAATTGGCTAAAGCAATATCTTTATTTACTACAAAACAGGTAAGTGCAAGAAAAACAACTTACATCATTAAACGGATTTTAATTATAAATAAGATTGAAAATAGTCTATTCGTTTCCTATGTAAGTACATTATCGCCGTCATTTTGTAACAAACTAATTCTTTCTGACGTTGTTTAACTTTTCAGTACCTATTATCACTTTAGTACATGTCAGAAACAATATAACATTAATGGGCGCTATAGAAAAGGGAAATTAAGCATTATGCTTTTCTCAGTTGTTTTTGTAACGTTTTATTGTCGCTCGATTGCATGTATTATGGCTTTTTTAAATTGCTTTTACTCACAAAAAAACCCGCGCGGACTCTGATTTTAAATTGAAAAACGGATTACATGTGTTATTTTTATTTTAACAAATGTGACAAATGGAATTAACGATAGCGGGGATAATAGAAGAAATAGGGTTTAAAATTTATAACAGTAAGAGTGCTTGAACTAATTGCATAATTACTTTGTAATATGCACAAATAGTACATTTAACCACGAAAACTTCACGGTTCAGTATTCTTATACTATAGGACTCGAGATAAACTGAAATGTATCTATATCTATGAATACTTCAACCCATGTTTTTGCTACTGAAATGAAAGATAGACATATCAAAGTTAAACATTTAAAAAAATTATCACTAGATGAGGTTTACTTTGAATTTGATCGCATGACCTGATGAAATTAAATTAGGCAAAACTGTGTTTTTTAAAATTTAATTTTTATCTTCAAATTGGAAACTTTGTCTAAGTAAGCTTTGCATTTATATGAAATATGAAGCACCTTCCTTTAAAAAATAAAATTAATGTGTCAGGTCAAAATCATTCAATAAACTTTGAAATACAGAAGTTTTAAACAAGGCAAAATATTAAAAATCTGAGACACTGCTGTATAGATCTATTACACAAACATGATTTGGAGGATTTTCAAAATTGTAAGAGATGGAGCTTTTTCATTGTGACATTGAAAAACACAATTTTCTCCTAACGTGGCTGTTTGTCAGAGTGTGAAAACAATTTTCAAGCTCATAATTTTTGCATTAATATAAATTAAAGTATAACATTTTAAATAATATGCTGTCTGTTATATGTCCATCTCTTCATTTTAATAAAGAAAGTAGAAGAAATTGGAGAAATTAGTAGTCAAATAACAGTGTCACAACGTATTTCGAGTCCTTTTCAAAGATCTTTTTGTAATAGCCAATTATTTGATCTGCCATACCAACTTCAAGGAAAAAATTAGTTAGATCCTGGCAATTCTTTGAGCATACTAATTAATATCCGAAAAACAGGACGTGACGCTTCTTACTATTCTATGATATATTTTAAATTTCACACAATTTTAATGTGCAGTATTGAGGGCTGTAGGGGGGTATCGCGGGCAGCGAGCATTGGTGTGTTAAGTCCGAGCACCGAGCATTGCCTTGGTCTGTTAAGTGCGAGCAGCGAGCATTGTTTTTTGGCGACCATTTTCTTGCTTTGTCTCCTAATTGTGTTAAATATTTTGTTTTGTCGACGTTTTTCTTTTTTGGTTGTTAATTTTTCTTGTTAAGTGCGAGCATTGCCGATTTTTAAGTGCGAGCATTGTACTTTGGGCGTACCCCCTACCCCCTCAGTATTTCAATCCAGATTATAAATGTCTAGTTTCTATAGAATTAAATACAATATGGCAGTAGGTACTAATCGTGCTATTATACTATAAAAGGTGCTAACTGGCTTGTGTAATATAAAACATTGCTGAGGCAACCAAATTACTTCCATTTTCCTTTTTCATTTAGCAAAACTAAGCCAGTTTCTTATTCTTTTTTCGAGCGCGCGTTTTCAATAGAAATAAGGGAACAAGATACTTATTTGCTTATCAGATTATTAAAAAAGAAAAGTTCATTGTTCAGAGGGTACTCGAATTGTTTTTTGAATAGCGATGTGAGGCTCGTGTTCAAATTTTGGGCTTAAGATCGTATACCGTTCAAGTCTTAGTTTGCTACCCACTCCATTCTACAAAACATCGATCGCCTCTTCATTAAGCTACAAAATGTGGATTGCCTTAATTTTCCTTTCAAAATTTTGCTCCTGTGACACGTTCCTACATAATCAAGCACTTAAAAAACCTTGAGTGGTTCCCCGAGTTAGAATACCGCACTTGAAAAAGGAATATTTAATGAACTGATCGCTTTTCTATAGCTATAATAAGAAAACGGGAACTGTATAACTTAATCATCATAATAATAATTAATTGTTTTGTGTCTTAGATACAATGCTTTTTTTATTTCATTCTGGAAATAGAACATCCATCGATGAATGAAGTCATAAATTAAAAGTAATTAAAATATCGTATAAGAACATGGATTTCTTAAAATAACTAATATAATAATAAAACGACTTTTAGTTTATTAGGCATGGATAGAAAAGATATTACAATGAAGCTACACAGCCTTATGGAAGTTTCTTCTTGATATAGCGTGCTGATGGCATTGGTCATCATGATCACGTTTTGCCGTCAAATGGAGGCAACGCTCGCGCAACTGTTGGTAATAGATATTTAAAATATATTTTTCAAAATTTAATATATTATTACAAATATTTAAAATTTTACATTAAAAAGTATTCCATAAACATGACTTTTAATTTTAAGCGTTTGGAAATAACAGAAATTAACAAGAGAGAAACGATAGAATTGCAAAAGAATTTAGAAAGGATCGATATAACCCGTCATTTTTATTTCTAATTTCTTATAACCTTTTACTTACTCCGACAATTTGTGACCAGCTCTTCTAATAAGTGTTCCACTTCGGCCATCGTTGAAGATGAATGCTGTGGTCTATTTTTAACCGTGAATTCATTTTTAAATCTTTCAAAATCATCACTTAAAACAAACCGTAAGTTTTCGTAACGATTAAAACTTCCTAAATTATTATTAAATACAAATCCAATAGTTGTCCAATTATATCTCCGAAATAGACTGAATATCGCATGACTCATGGGGGTATAATTAATTTGTGTCCTAGCAGTAGTCGGATAATCATTTTTATCTGAAAGTGCAGTTTCTTTAGCCGAATGCAAAATATGAGGTATGTTGAAATAGGATGCTACGAATCCTACATGTATTGCTTCCGATGACCAGCCCGGTCCAATAATACAATTCGTTTGATTCTGCAGAAATGATTCAATAGCGAACCCAAGAGCTCTCGCAACGCTTCCGTTAGTATTATAATACACGTAAGTTAAGCTATCGTTAATCAATATATCTGTACGATTGTTTATTCTTTCAATTGCCAACGGAACTGCAGAGCCAACATATCTTGTAAAATATTCTCTGCTTGTTCTTGCGATGTCGAGACCTAAATATGTTACTACGTACTCTCGACTAAAACAACTGCTAAAGAAAATTAGTTGTAGAAAAACGGGTGATTTCATCGGTCTGATTATCAATATTCAATTCTACTCCTGTATATTTAATCCTGTTTTTTTTCAAGTTTACAACAATAATGTTTTAAAGTGCCAACTTACAAGCAAGTTTCACATCCTGTTCTGCGAATATTCGCCTTAATGAGTGACGTTTTTGTTATTGTAACTTGTTTTTTGTGCTATACAGTGATTGATAGATATACCTATTAAAAATAATTTTAATAATATCGAATCAGCATATGGTTTTCTATAAAAATAATTAACATGATACAGGCAAACAAAAAATTCAGATAACAAAAATGTAAATAAGAATTTCACATTGTTTGATTTTAATTTTATAATAAGTTATAAGTAGTATTTAGTAATTATCGTCCACCAAGAATTGAATGTGAGTATTATACTCTGCTATGAAAAATCCTTAATATTTTAAGTTGGATTTCCTACAATAAAAACAGTATATGAAAATGCTTTCTCAAATCAATCCTTTATAGCTAAAGTTCACTATTGCTAATTGATAAATTGTGTTCATAAAATATCATACCTGCATTATTTTTTTGCAGATAATTTCAGGTTTTCCAATAAAAGTAGACTTGTCTTTATTATCTTACATCTCTGTGTAAGATTATAGTACTTTCTATTAATTGAAAAAAATGTCCCATTACAAATTAACCAGATAAACTTACTGCAAACCAGGGGTAAATTACAATTTGACGCGGTAAAATGCGTAGCTAGATATAAGTATTCCATCACTAACACAGAAAATCCGGTTTTAATTAATAATAATTCAATTACGGAATGTAACGTTTGGGTTATTATATAGCTAATTTTTAAGTATCTGTGATCTTATTAAAAGTCAAAACGGCTAATTAGGGTACATAAATTGAAGGGTTTCATATATTCCGTACAAGGCATATTCTAAATATGTGTTTGCAAGGATGAAAATACCCTGGCATTTGGTTCCGCTCACTTTTCCTGCCGCTTTGTTTTCAAAATAGATATAGGCTATTTGTAATACATAAAAGTAAATACATAGAGTTTATAGGTTTGTTAATTAGGAAGGACTTGTCGAAGTAAGCATTTAAAAGTGAAAAAAAAAAATTTATTTCGGTATACATTTTATTTAAGAAATATGAAATTTCTGTCTCCAGAAGCAGATGCCAAAACGCAACCACTGAGAGCCGATCCCTTCCTAAATTTGACACAATGACGCGAAAAATCTCGGATATCTCGGTTGAAGTCTAAAACAATTAATATTCGAATAACTGCGTATATACTGTGGCGATTTCGTGTTCGAGAAACACTGATCTGCTTATTATCTATCTTAGGATACTGTCTGTATCTGCTGAATTTTCGATACATATATGTCCACTCAATATAGTTGCCACTTCTAATGTAAGTATTGTCTTTAGTTCACTATTAAACATAGATTATTCGTTTTAAAAATAAAATCGCTAATTACTTTCCTAGTTGTTTCGATATTTGCGCTCTGACAGTAAAAAAATAAAATTTTATAACAACAAGTAAATAGAAATTTTAGAAATACCTACTACTGCGAATAGGTTGTTGAAAACGACCCGTTTTAAGAGAGGAAAAGCTATGTAAATTGCATTTAAGTAAAAAAATACCTTGCAGTTTTAAAAAGTAATTGAAAAAAACCTACAACAATATAGATTCAGAAATGAACATTTCTAGAAGATGCAGGTCCAAGTTTGAATGAGTGTCCTGAAGAAAAGACTCCTAGTGATCAGATTCTAAGTAGATCTAAATACGCTCACGTGCATTATAACAACAGCAAAAACATACTTCACCGATACTTACTTCTGCATTTTGTAACCAATTCCACTAGCAAATTTTCTATTTCAGTACGTGTTGAAGTCGATTGTTGTGGTCTATTTATCACCGTGAATTCGTTTTTAAATCTTTCAAAATCATCACTTATTACAATTCGCAAGTTTTCGAAACGACTAAAACTTCCCAATGCATCATTGAATACAAATCCAATAGTGGTCCAGTGATGTCTCCGAAACAGACTGAATATTGCACGACTCATAGGTGCATAATTAATCTGTGTCCTGGCAGTAGTCGGATAATCATCTTTATCTGAAAGTGCTGCCTCTTTAGCCGAATGCAAAATATGAGGTATGTTAAAGTAAGATGCAACAAATCCCACGTGTATTGCTTCTGACGACCATCCCGGTCCAATAATGCAGTTCGTTTGGTTCTGTAAATGTGCTTCAATTGCGAGCCCAAGAGCCCTGGTTGTGTTTCCCTCTGTATTGTGATAAATATAAGTTAAGGTATCATTAGGCAATATATCCGTGCGGTTGTTTATTCTGTCAATTGCCAACGGAACTGAAGAGCCAACATATCTTGTAAAATATTCTTTATTCGTTCTTGCAATGTCAAGTCCTAAATATGTAACAACGTACTCGCGACTAAAACCACTGCCGAACATCAGTAACTGAAGAATAAACACAGATTTCACGCGGATGATTAACATTTTCCAGCTTTACCTGAAGTCTTGTTTTCTGTTTGTTTCAACTTGGGAGCAATTATGCTGTTTTTCCAAACATGTTGGTAATAATGTTTTAATTATACCTTTCTGTAATTGTACTGCTACTTATTAACTGCAGGTAGCGTGAGGTAGTAAATGATGCTTAGCCTAAACGACGATCAACGTACTAATTAATATGGGTTGTAACTTTGCTTCTGATTGGCTTAAATTTCCCGTATAATAAATATAAACGTCATCAGGCACCTATCACAAATTAACTCATAACTCACAAAGTGTTACATAATATTATTAACACCTAACTGTATCCTACCGCGCCTAATATTGCACCTCAACTTCACTAAAAGGTTGTAATGTATAGTTTTCGTGCTTATACTTAGAAATAATAATTAGCCAAAAGCGAACGAATTCACACATCTTACGAATTAATTTCCTTAGAAGTAAGTCACCTTGGGGAATCACTTGATCTTTAAAATTAACTCTATAATAATTTAATATGATGGTAAAAATATTGATTTTAATAAAGACAATTTCTTAGTGTAATTCTTGCCGAATCTGCAAAAAGTTGTCAACTCTATCTACAAATTAAAGGTATCAAAAGGTATATCAAAATTAATTAGAACCACCCATTTCACTTATTAAGTAACTATATGTCAAATATCACACCACGCACGCTGTTGATGATCTCATCAGTTCCCGCATCAGTTACATAAACTTTAAAACAGATTTTGATATATTTTACAATTAAATTCAACGTTCAATAACCTTTATGCTACTTTCAAAATTACGTATTTTTTTACTAATATTTATTTTCATCCTCTTAACAATATTTATTTGACTCTACAGTTTATTGTCAAATGTGGTCAAAAGAAAAAGGGCCAACAAACATTTGAAAAGAAGATTTTTTAAATTCCTATAAGACCGACCCTATATAAATTTTATACTTTCGTTTTTTTAGAAAAATGCTTTCCATCCTGACATCTGACTGTTGTACTCTTCCGGGAATGACCGAATAACAGCAATCATGATACAGCATTAGTGCTGGAAATTTGGATAGCCACGTACAATATTTACTTGAGAAAGAACACGCAGTGTCATTTAAACTCACATCGGTCGTTAAAAAGCAGTAACAATTGGTAGTGACAGTTTTCTACTTTTCGGAAAGCACAAACTTTTGAAATTAAGTAAGTACATAATTAAATAACTGTTTTAAAGATTACAAATAGAAAGATTAGTTTTATTATTAACTAGGCCTGCAGCAAACAAAATGCATAAAACATTTTTAGAGTTATTTAAAAAAATCATACATTATAACGCGTTTCAAAAAGTATTGCACAGATAGTCGGGCACTAAAAGGTGAATTAATAGCGCTCGAAAAAACTTTGCTCGGCAAAGTTTCTTGTTTATTTTAACACATCATTCATGCAAAAATATTTCTACTTTACTTTATTTTTTTTCTACCGACTATTATTTCAAAACTTTCAATCTCGTAACTTGTTGTCTTCTTCGTATTCGTATTCCTTAACATCCATTTTAATACTACATTAACCATCTTAACATCTTTAACATAAATATCTAATCATTTTCCAAAAATCCAATTGCCTTGCGTTTGGCATCTTAATTAATTCCATCTTTGATGTATTTGAATAGTAAGTTAGCGACTTGCTTTTGCGAGTTTTTTGTACGAATCATTATTTTCCACTGCTTTCAAGTGAAATATGATTAAAATCGTGGCTGTAGTTTCATGGAAAATCTGATGTTTTCATATTCATCTGTTTTTTTAGAGCTCTTTAAACTTGTCCAGCAGAAGGAAAAAAAATTGATAGAGAGCTTGTTTAAAAGTTATTTTAAACAGTTTTATTTTTCGTATGTTGCTATTTCTCTACCTTTTTGTGTATAGTTCCTATTCGTATATAAAATTTAAAGCCTAAGGAATTATTTTATTAAAGTTCATCATGATTAGATTACAAGTCGGAAATACTTCGAACCGTTGAACGCTGAGGTATCCTATTTCCTTAGTGAGTGTACGTGGTCGAACGTTGGGGGCGAAACCCCAATTTATTGTTGCATTGGAACCATGTGAACCGCAATTCAGAAATTTTCTCATGGTAAGAAGTACAATCAATTTTCAAGTTTTTCAGTCTGTTTTAACATTATTAAAATTATCAAAGCGGATTAAAAAAAAAAATTAATGAGTCAGATACACCTGTATTAACACGATAGTGTTATACATTCTGCACTTTTAAAAATATGATATTTCGGTAAAAATATTCATGAAATGTAAAACTTATAGTGTCGTTATTATACGATTTGTTTAGCTCACAGTTATAAAATTTATACCTGGAACAAGATTTTCATTAATTATTTCCGAAATTACAATAGTTAGTTAGTAGTCTTATGTTATTTTTAGAATATAAAAACAAGTAATTCCTCTGAAAAGAGAATGTGATAGACTAAAGAATTTGTTAGATATTACATCATTTACAGGTGTAAATAGCAGTTTAATTTGAAATATGTGCTATAAGTGGCTAAAATTACTTTTTTGCTCATTTAACATTTTTTTGGAGTTACTTTTTGGTCATATTCTTGGCTATTTTTTCTTATTAAAAATTATGTTTATGGGTGTTTATTTACCGATTTTATCTGTTCAATCTTTAATATCTGGACCCGCTGGATAATATTATATAAATTCGACAAAAAACTTGTTATTTTTTGTATTATGTAAACTTTTTGCTGACTAAATATAGCTCTTAGAATATTATGTCCAAGCTTGTGCAATAAGAAAAGATGAGAAAAGAAATAAATAATAGAAAAAAATCAATCGTACTTTGATATACTACATATTTGTGCACAAACCTCTAACAAACATCACTGTTCGAATTGTTGGAAGTATTAGTAGTCTTCTTAATCATCATCGTTTTGACTGGACGGCACTAATCCTTGTTTTTGTATATTTGGATCCGAACATAAAATTGGGCACGGAGGAGGAAAAGAATAAGACACTGGAAGAAAACAAAGAAATCAAACACGTCAGGAAAATTTGGCCGAAGTAAACGCCCTACTGGTGTTTTGGTTTACTTTGTACGAAGACAAGTTTACGCAAGAGACCTGGCAATTTATTAAGACATATATGCAGGCAATATATACAGGCCTGTCAGATCGAGGGTACGTTGGGAGTGAACGCACCCCCTTTTGAAATGGGAGGAACATACTTAATAATAACGCACCTCCCTTTTGAAATGGGAGGGTTACTATTGTATAGAACAGAGTCAACGAGGCAACTTTGTCCTAGGGCACTAAATTTCATATAAAGCGTGCGTTCTGCTACCGTCAGTGATTAGATTAGAAATAAAATTTATTATATTGTATAGTAGATAAACTTGTGAACAAACTAACTGCTCAGAACACTCGTAACAAGGCATAACTTGGAAATCCTAAATAAATGAAACTAAATATTTGGAACAAGCATATAAACTAATATAATATGGCTACAACTTGAAGAAGAAAACAACCAATTTTTTATTCATAGGTTCATTTATTGAAAATTTAGGTTTTATGCTGTATATTATAATAATAATAATACAATTATTGACTGCTGAGTCTTGTAACATGACAGACTGTCTCGGCCATCGAAAGCAGTGTTTCCCTCGCATTTAACTCGGGAATCATTGATTTCTTGGGAGACAATTTCTCATGACGTATGTAAAGTGAGAACCAGATTTAGATTCAAATTCAGAACCAGATTTAGATCCGAAAAAGAATAAAAAATCAAAATGCCCTCAATGGCAGGTATTTGATAAAAAAACCCGGCTTTTCACGATTATTTTGTTTCTACTGCTTTTCCCCACGAGGTGACGGTTTCCAAACGATTTTTCTGAATATATTCAGGGATTTTTAGCAGAAAAATGAAAATGTGACATTAGTTATAAAAGGTTCTTCATATATGTCCGGAATACTCACAAAAAAGCGGGAAAAATTGTTGCTAAGCAAGTAAATTTCCTCCAATAACGATCGTAATGTGAGACTACGTCAGCTGTTTTGGCTCCTGATATACTGTTTATCCGCCGTCACATATTTGTAAACACATATTATATAATGCCATGCTAACTGTATAAATATAAATTATATAAATTATTTAAAACACAATT
>JAOXYB010060724.1:0-10718 GCA_028565635.1 Phoronis ovalis
GAATTATGGAATCACGGTGGCGATCATAAACATTTAAAAGGTCTGTTTCAATTGCCTTAAGCGTCTAAATGGTGAAAGCGTATGTGATACAACTAGGGCGTTGGTGATACATTATTTAAGAAAGGACAACTTATATTAATGTGATTGTAAGTTTTAAATAACTCATCAGCGATAAAAATGAATACGTACATATTACCAAGCAAGATATAGGTAGTATAAGAAGACTGAAGTACCATTAACGCGCAAAAGATACAGCAAAGGAAAACTTTATGCACAATCCATTTACCTTTTATTCTGTACAAGACATAGTACTTGCATTCTAGCTTAGATTTTTGTTTAGGACGTACCTGTTCAATTTTGTCTATTTTTTTCTCTTTCATCATTTCAATAACATTTTCCAAACAATTATGATAAATGCGTTTTTCTTCGCTCATTGTGGTAACAGGAGGAGTTGAAACTCGATCTGATGAGTAAATCGTTGTAAAAACAAACTTAAGGTACACTATGCTCCGGGGTAATTATTAAAATCTTTTGTATTAATCCGAACTACACGGTTACCAACTTTGAAGATTGTGGTAAAACTGAGGAATTAGGATAGAACTATGTTAACAATGAATAAGTATAAAAGCTGCATGAACCACGTTCTTTTGGGACGTTTTACCTAGATAATAGAAAGATATTTTATTTCAAGTTTGGTTTTGCCTACACTTACTTTTAGGTGCTCTATTATGTATATAATACATTGTTCTCGTGTATTTTTTTGTAATTTTAATGTGCCAGATTTTTTCGTACAACATACGATTTTAACAACTTCTTATCTAGATATCTTTTCTCATAATTACCTGATGTTACAATAGTGACTTGTAAGGTACATCCATTTATATCCACAACACCATACACGTCATGTGGGACCCCTTCGGTCACAAGTCCAAGGTCTTTATCATTCAAAAAAAAGTGCAGACCACCATTCGCTTGTGTCATGACTGCTACTCTGTCTCCAATCTTTAAGAGGAAAGGATGATTGAACTGCGCTTCATATAATTGTTCAGATGTCTTGTTTGAAAAAACTATGAATGGAAATTCTTTGATTTGTTTTCCTGAATTCCCTGAATTCGTAGATTCAGGAAAGCATGAATTTATTTTTTCCTGATTGCCATATGGTTTGTATTTGTTACTTACCTTAAGGTTATCCAATGAATGATCTAACTTTTTAACTATTCCTCCACCATGAAGTACTAGGCTTTCTGACCATATCCAACTTAAATTTTGTTCGCAACATGTTACAGTGGAAGGCACGGTAAAACCCGGAGTGACGCTGATGACTCCTGTTCACAAGATACATGTATATTGACTTTGATATTATAAATAACTGATAGTTATGATCATTTAAGTTAGATGCATTTTTCGTTTCCCCTTACCATTTTATAAGCTAAAGGGAGCAGTTTCATTATTCATGATTCAAGCGGTAATAAGAAATTGAATTCGAAAGAAAAAAAATATTCCGTTTTCGTTTTTACTGAGTAAGGAAAGAAAAATGTTTCCTTGTTAAATTACAAATGACGTTAACATACATATCCCAAGTATCAAGGAACATAATAAAATAAACAAAAATAAATAAAATAACTCTTTTAGCTGTATTGTCTGCAATACTGGCAAAGTAGTAAGGACATTTTTTAAACATATGTATGGTTTGGCATAACATTAAGTTGATATGCAAATTTGTATGTCTTCATCAGACAATAAATCCTTATTGAATTTACCAAATTTTAACTTTTGCAATTTCCATTTTGAAACCGTTCTGTCAACTTTAATTTCAAATTTTTCGCTTGGTAGCAATGGTCGTGATGTTAATACTACACCGTTATCAGCGGTTGACATGAAGCTGAAAGAAAATGTAACTTTAAAACATAAGATGGAACATAAGGTATCAGATCACATGAATAAGGCATACATTTGATTATATAATTTAGTGACTAACAACATTAAATGTATGTTTCAATTTTATAAAATGTGACTTGATAATTAATATTAAATAAGAAAGATAACATGTTGCCAGTGAGCGTAAATCAAAATAAATAATGATATTCACTGCATATCAAAACGTCTTTTATGCAACTTTTAAAAAAGATATGTTATATAGTATGATATGATATTGCTACTGATATCAATACAAAATAATTATATGTATTTTATTGCAATTCGTTTTATACTTGTTGCATTGACCTATTGACAAAGTATGCTGTATGAAATTACCTTTAAACAAAGCAAGACAACGTTAATTTCATAAATACATTTGTAAATCAGATCATTGGGCTAAACCCAAAGCCTAGTTAAATGTCATTCTCTTTGACTTTGTGATTTAGATTACGAAGGGAACGAATGAAAAATAGGTTCTAAATTAATAGGATCGAGGAGTTTGCATTCTGGGGATAACAAGACAGTATGAACTGTGCTTACTCTTCTCTCTCCGCTGTTGCTGCCTCTCCAAACAGGTTAACATGGCTCCCTTTATGTTGTTGACTGAACTTTAAAGGCTCATCAGTGGACTGGGTCATTTTGAGATCACTGGACGGTGATGGATGCACTGAAAGACCTTCTGATGTCAACTTTTTAGGTTAATATACGTCATAATGGTATGTTAAGCTCTGCATGCCCAGAAAGTTTGCATAATTAGTTTAGGTACAAAAAAAAAATCTGTTTCAAGCACAAACAAAAATATAGTCTCTGTGGACTCAAGAGTTTTGATAGCATTGACTGTTGGAAAAATTAGATTAGTAATTAATAGCAAGGTTCAAATAATAGCCTCGAAATGCGGCTCTCGACACACATTGATATTACAATAATGTCTTTGTAATAAATAACAAATCTGAAACCTCGTCGATATGTCTGTTCATATACTTAAACAGTGAATATCCAAAAATCAGAATGCAAGTATCAAACACCTTATATGGTATCCATGTTTTTAATCTATAAAACTACATAGGCTGCAGGCGTTTTTACTATAGAGCTTTTTACTTGTCCGCAAGAACCTGGCCGACCAGATATAAATTTACCGACTAACATGTGATTGCGAATTGTCCAAGAAGAGCACAGCTAGGATCAAAGTTGCAATAAAAATTATAAACTAATAATATATCAATTGTTTTTGTATAATTTAAAATAATAATATATCTTTGTATAATCCTACACCTAAAATAATCAGTTTTACAAAATTTCCATCAGCGCTTATCGTCACAGCTATTCTATCATGATGATTCCGGGAGCTTGCTTTTTTTGCTTAGCGGTCTATAAATAAACTCTGGTAGGACATAATGCAACATTTCCTACAGTTATAATATTACTTATACTATAAAATAGTTCCGTGAGTTTGGAATTAACGCATGACATAATATAATACATGTACACTTACAAGCATTTCCGAGATATTTAAATCCGACCTTAGCTCCATTTTTCGTTGCACTTACAGCAGGGTACAACTCCTTGCCAGCTCTGCTGAATAACTTTAAGCCACGCAAGGCAACACCATAATCATCACGGCCAACTTTAAATCCAATAGAACCGTCGTCCATGTTTAAAATCACAGTAATGATTTCAGGAGCTAGAAAAATAGTTGTGTGTCATTTGTTACATCAAAAACAGTTCTTCCATCCCCGATTAAATAGCTATGTTCATAAAACAGGTGCTTCATCAAAAGCAATTTCTACCCAAGCACAGTTTATGCATCATACAAAACGAAAAAGAATGAAACTTGACAAACCTTTGAATGTATCTGTATTTTCATTTTCTGGATATTTAGTAACAACTGTTCCGTTAAAGATGGCAACATTGCGCACTATGTCCCAACCGAGCGACTCGTCATTGGAACCACACAGCGAAATATGACCTACAAATTAACAATTAAAAGAAAAATCCTAATAAATTATTGTCATGTGCAATAATAAAAACATTCCAATATAGAAATCTGATAATTCACTGTTTCAATATATAATTGTTGCATGTTGAAGTATAATTTATTGGTTGGGACATTATGTTCAAGTTACTGTATATTGCGATACTTACTGTAAGTTATATTTTCTCAAGTTATTATTTCTATTTACATAATTAATTATTGCCAATTGGTCAGTTAATTTATTGTTTTTTAGCATGTGAGCCTAGTTAGTATTTTTAAATGTTTCAAGTTTTTTGGAATGCGATTGCGGAAATTAAGTAGTGATCTGTATATAATTTACAGCTTATTACAATATATTAATGGAGTGTTGTCGAGTTGTAAACGTAAGTAGACAACTCGCTATTTTGTGCAGTCATGCCAAGCTGACCCATCGATAAAATAGTGAATTGGCGACTTGTGTTTACAACTCCATCACCATGCAGTCGTTTTTATTACTACTGCTTACAAAACATTATAAATGCGACCCTATGGTATAGCAGTATTTCGTTTGTGACTAGATGTCGCAACAAGTCATATAATGAGCACAGTAGTTATGCAGCAAAGGCATTATTTTAAACGGGGATCTTTAATTTGTAAAAGTTTAATTTTTACATCATTATCATATCAACACAAAGCGTTCACGTTCTAAAATTTGAATGTTCTCGCTGCGATTGAAGCTAATGCACCAATAGTATCCTTGCTGCACACTAATGTGCTCGACGTTATAATTCTCTAATTTAAATTAGCGTCCTGCTGTACCACGGTACTGAAGTCTAAAAAAATGGAGTGTATAGATTTTTAGATGAAATGTTTTCGTAATGATAGGGAATTAAATGATAGAGGATAACATTAACTTATCCATTTCTCGGCGTATGTATAGAAGAGGAGCACGTCGAAATTTTCGAGCGACAAAAACGACCTTACTAAGGCTTAGTGTTTTTTTACTGTAGTATAATACAGTAATATTTAAATCCAACAGTAGAGAAACAATGGAGTTATTTAGGAACTTCTTACTCTTTTTTAACTAGAAACTAATATGAGAGAAGTAGAAGCCCATTCTTCAATATCCTAAAGCAATGATTTCCAAGTATTAACTCGGAGCTAGCATTATAGATCAGTTATTAATCGTACATTTCATTGAATAAGTGGGTGGGTTGGTACTCACCTTCTTCACTTAAGGGTTCAGCCTGATAAGTAGCGACGCCTATCACAGCATTCGGCCCTCTATCCTCAATTTTCCAGTTTATCTCCCAGATGTGTATTCCACTGTCATAACCTTTCTTGGCTCGCACCATGTCTGACGTATATTCTTCAGTAACCTTGCGCGTTACCTGATAGAAAAAATAGCAAATATACAGTTTATAACAAATTCGCTTAAACTATTTTACCGGGTCATAGAAAACTACAAACAAACTACAAAATTTTACATTCCACGTTTTACTTAATATTATTTACTTAATTTAATGTTACGAGATTCTAAAAACCTATACATTCCGTAAAATGTAATATCGCGTATTGCATATTCTTGAGACCTGACTATATAGACGTATATTTATTAAAATAATGCCTAAAAGGTCACTTACAGTTTTTCCATCGTCAGAAACTGTCATCTCATCCGAACAATCTTCTGGGTCCCATCCTTGTTCTACGTCATCTAAACTTGTCGCTCTCAACTGTGCTTCCAGCTGCATTAAGTGCCAAGCAAGACGAAGCCGAGGACCAGTGTCATCATCATCATCATCATCAAACGCAGAGTTTTCATTCCCCATTCTTACACTTACTAGAGAAATAATGGAATAAAATGTCAAATTGACGGACATATCGTGTTTATCCTGGATAGTAAAATAAAATGTCGACATGTCATATTTTTAATACTTACCAAGAAATTATGCATGTACAAAGCAGATCTTTTTAGTTACATTCTGATGAAATTTTTTGCTAGGAATATTAAAGCGAATAATCTTTAATGCGTCATAAAACACCAACCAGAACAATTAAAGTGAAACCGGAAAAAGGGTTCGTATTATTGAGACCACTGAGTACAATAACCTTGAGCTGTAAGGGATTAGGCCAAAGTATTAGCTATGTTTTAGAATACGGATGAGTGTCTTTGAGTGGAAAATAAGTAACATGAGACCAATAAACAATTGTGTTTTTCTTAATATTAATTTAGCAACTAGACTAGTGTACGATAACTTTCTATCTATTATACTATTTAAAGTAGTTCCCAAATCTGGGCTCGAGTAATCACCAGCAGACTCGCACGTTACATGTCTGTGTATCATTGCGCTGAACCATTTGCTTTTAAAAGGGATTAACAAGTAAACTTTACCATTACCAACAATACTGTACAATGGTTGTACCCATGCATCCATGGATGTATTATAAGTCACATTCATTAAGTAACAAAGAGCTAACAGAGTTTTTAAATTACCTTGTGTCTCGGTCCATTGTATCTTTATTGACAAAATAATAACTAGCATGTAAACTAATTTTAAAGGCCGAGGTCCCGCTGAAAATACTCAAGACCATACTCATAAATATATTAATTTTGTCCTAACATCCTTCTTATTATGCAACATGGAGCTTCTGATTTGTGGACAATAACAGTATTAGATAATTGTAACAATATTTTATTTTAAATGTTCCTGAATGCATAATTAGAGTTGATAAATATTGGCTGTTTAATTAATTTTATTTCTCCACTTGAACCTAGTTGTGTATCTGGTTTCTATTTTGTGTCCGTAATCAAGGAACATTAACTTAACAATAGACCAGTACCTGTGATGTGAGTAAATTAGCCGACAGTAACATACATTCGACCTTTTCACTAGGAGTAAACATACTCCAGTGGTAATTGTGTTCATTGTGTGTATGCCACGAGGACAGAACTGGGCGGATTAAAAATATATTAAAATAAAATGTGCGGAACGTATATAAAGTTCAATGTTCACAACAACGTATTTTCCTGACATTGTTCTAGATTCAAAGTATTACTATCGTTTGCCCTGTGTTATAGTCATTTTTCGGTTGTGACGTTGCATTTTGTAATGAGAACATTAGTTATACAGCAAATGCATTACCGCATTAGCTTGAACCGCCGCGGGAATCTTTGTGAAAATTTACTCTACATTATTATCATGCATACAAAGCGTTCGCATTGTAAAACTTGCGGTCCAAACTAATGCGTTAATTCCTTTGTTACATAACTGATGTTCTCATTATAAAATGTGATGTCACAGACGAAATACCACTGTAAAAGATGATAATAAATTGTGCATGTCACTTTCATCCTAAAAAACTGTGTCGTTTAATTTTGTTATTCATAATTAATAAAGTAAAGTAATCATGCGCATCAGGTGGATTCACAGACAAAACGCAAATAAGCGCTTTGATGCGTGAATTTTAAATCTAAAATCTGTAATACTTTTTTAGAAATATTTTAATATACCGATTCCCATGCAATAACTACTTGTCTCATTTTCACTCTAGTATAGTATTTGTACTTTATTGCACTTTCTTTTCCCAAAATTATGATGATTTTATATACACATTTGGTGGTTGAACAGTGGGATACTTTTAAACGATTGTTGTTGAATACCCAGGCAGCTGCCACGGTTTAGGTTTTCGTTTGATTAACTAGCAGGTTTAAAAGTTTAATAGGTTTTGCGATTATATCTAGATATTTCTAGCACCTAATAAAAATAATGAATATCTGTATAGATTACTTTTAATGTAACAATGTATTAATGCATATACTTCGTACTTCAGCAATAACATCTCTATATATTTTTTACTACCTGTTACTTTGCAAACAACTTTCAGTGTATAATGCATGAGGCTAATTGATCTGCTAGCCTGCTTAAAATCAAAGAGGGCCAATGAAAGGTAAGCAACATATCCAAATATTGTTCATTGTAAACAACTAACTGCATGCAATGGCATGTCTCATATTTATAGCGTGTTTCTGTTACAATTTCTATTAAGTAAACCCTTGTTGGTAATAATCAGTTTATGTATACATAGGATTTACTGAAATATACAAGCGTTTTTTTTAACTGATAACTAACTTAGTTCTTATATCCCTATTGAATTCAATTCTGATGATAGTGCTCTGATTACAAAAATGTATCCATGTCTGTGTATCTGGCCTACATGCTGTGTTTTTGTCTGCATTTCTCTTATGTTACTTGTATTTTATTTTAAAACGCATTTAAATTATACAATTTAAAAAAGTTAAGATGGAGTACTATCCACTGATTTCATTTTCCAGTTTCACTAGTAGTCCGTAGAGAAAGACAGCTCCACGCTGTTTTGTACTCCACTCAATTTCCTGGTTGCTGAACTTCGGATCAATCTGGTTCCCTTCTCCAAGGCCTGTGGAAAACAATAAAATTAAGGTGGTGGATACAGTTCGGCTCAATTTATTGGAACTGCATGTTGACGGTACTAAAATTTACTTTCCGCATCTGAAAGATGATTATGTAATGAGTAATACACTAATTTTGTGTAAATTCACCTTAATTTTAATTAACTTGCATAAAGTGATATGAGAACATGTACCTCACAGAAACTTAAGTCCAACCTCTACGACGATACAAAGCTAAAATTTGGCCAAAATTAACTTGAAATAGTTAAGATCACGAAAAGCATGCCTTATATTTTTACACCGGCTAATATTTTTAAAATACGATTTCATCACAGCACTTCTCTACAGAATATTATATATACTTATAGTTTTATATTAAGCAGACTAATTCTACTCGTATTTTTTAACTTTCCGGATTGCTATACAGGTAGTAAAATGGCAATTATTATTTCACGTTTAGATTTTTGTAATTCTTTATACATATGTCTGACTGATTTTCTTGTACATAAATTACAGAAAGTAAAGAACTGCTGCACAGATCGTACTGATTACTATATTTTTTAAGTTACTATAAAACTAACATTCTAAATTTTACATGATGATACACCTGTTTACAGCATATATCTTATTTGTTACTTGGCTATACTCCCTCTTGTAGATCTACTAGCAAACAGCTGCTTTGCCAAATAAAGGTATTCCTTAATTATATGCATAGAGTTTCTTCAGTTATCGGCGTTAGATTCAGAAAATTATTTATCCATATTCTTTAAACATTTTAAAATTTCGCCTCATGTGGCATTAGGTAACCAATAGCGTCGTCTCAGTGTCAATGGCTTTTTATACGTAACTAAATGATTATTTTAATATGATAAAAATAAATATCTTAGGGGATGTATGCGCTTATTAACTGGATCGGTTGATTGCTCATCAGTGTGACTAGAAGACTTTGTTTTAAAGAAGAGCACGAGTATTACTGTAATGACATCGGAAATTAACTCAGTTGCTTTGAAATAAATAGGAGAATAAATATGGTGTGGAGACCTAGGATGACCTACCTACAGTTTCATTACCCACATCATAGCATTCTGGTTCAATACAAACCATAAGTGCCACACGTGCTGTGTATGCCTTCTCGTCAGTATCTTTGTACCTGTGTTATCAAAGGAAATTAAAAAAGGATGTCGGTTAGCTATGTATTATATGGTTGCCAATTTGTGAGCAACAATTGTAGCAGAAACTGGTAATGTTTGGTTAAATAAACTTACCAGATTGATAGGATATTCTAATAATATCAAATCTCGTTACAACCAAGAAAATTATTCGATCGTTTATCCACTGCCAGGCCTGTAGCAACTCAAGAGGCCAGTTTTTCACCTGTCTGATGAATTCCAATGCTGCACCGCATTGGCATTGAAAACAATTTTTTTGGTTTTGACATACTAATTAAAATCTTATTATATTGTGGCGTTGATCTTTTTAGTAAATACATGTACGTGCTATATATCAGCTACTGTTTCATGCACTTAGCCATCATATTGTGTTACAATTCAGGTTTCTGATGCTAGTTACATTCTTAATTATTACAATATATATTATTTTAGGGAAAGAAAATGTCGTTACCCATGTGGAGTGGCATATGCATCATGTCCTGCGTATCGAATGCTGGGGGAAACAAAGATCTTCTTGGTGTCAAATCCTTCTGGTTTTTGGTTGTCTGTAAAATGACCTTCACGCTCGCCTAATTTGTCACCACCCAATGCATAATCACCTATAAGAGGAAGAGGTCTAACAACTCTTACACGATAAATCAAAAAAATTAAATATATAATCTGCTGCAAACTAATACACTGCAATAAATTATTACTGAACACCAATGCGAATGATCTTACATTGATCTTATGTTGTTTTTGTCCTGTTTTTACGTGTCATGTTTCTATAGCGTTGTCTACAGCTTTCAAGTTACCCAAATGTCGACTAGGATGCATCATGCCAAATTACCGTTTCTTATCAGAACTTATAATTATACTATATTATAATTGTTACTGGGGCTGTACCTGGCATAAGAAGATCTCCTGTGTCTAATATCTTGTTAACGCCATCCGGTTTAGTACCGTGATAAGCCCGATGCCATTTTTCAAATATTTTGTTTGCTTTAGCTCTTCCCTTGTTCACCCTGAAATAAAACAATAATTAGTAATATAATAAATATAGCTACACACCTAATCATTTGTTTTGTTATTCGGGGGAAATCGCCATCCGAAGAGGCACTTTATTCAGATTATGTAATAAAGTGTTGTTGTTTTTTGTTAAGTTATCGCTACCACAAAAATAATAAGAATTCTTCATTTGGCCAAACAACATTAACCCGATATGGCTGCTGATCGTGGCAAAGCTTCTTCGTTAGAATACTTATTTGTTTCT
>JAOXYB010060735.1:0-10717 GCA_028565635.1 Phoronis ovalis
TATTACTTTAGTCAGAAAGTACAACATGTTGACAATACAAAACACCCAAAATTAAAACGCCACGCCCCCCCCCAAAAAAGAAAAAAATACGTGTATTAATATGCCGGTACTATATTCATATGTAGTGTCAACAATGCCTCGTGCTATGGTGTACTTAGGCCATATACCATCATCAGTTTTGAAGGTTTTAAGTAATTTTTAAAAATTGACCTACTGACCACAATTTGCCCCAATCTAATTTTTGTGTCCTCTCCCCAGTGAGTTCATACCAGTAGATCAAAGCATTTAGATAGCGAAAAATTAGAAACAGGATAAAATCTGTTTTGCAACCTAAATATTTTTCATCGAGAACGAACTTTGATCACATGTCCTCCTAAAAGAAGCCCTCTTACCCTGCCATGATTAAACAGATGTACTGTAAGATAAAGTTTTTAAATGGTATTGCATTTGTCTCTTGCAAGTTCCAGGAAGAAATGGGTACATACAGGAATACATCATTTGAATAGAAGCCTTCTTTAAATACAATCCATTCAAAACTGATACTTGAAATTCATTCAATACTGTGTTCCATTACCAACAATACTACCGGTAATTGCCCTTTTATATATATCCATATTTGGTTACTAAAATAATAATACTAATAAATGCGAACATTTTGTTTACTGTTTTAACTATATAAATCTTATTCTTCTTTTTTTGATTGAGAACAAAGTGGAAATGGCTGGCTAAAGTACATAAATCGACTGGTTTCATAATTTTGTATATTGATCAGAAATAAAAAAATTTTGCAATTTACTTCAAAACTGTTCTTTGCTCCTCCACTTCATTTCCAAAAGTAAGATTGTTATGTAAACCTAATACATAATCAACGACAATAGGTCTAGCATAAAAAGATTTATAGTTTATTTATTATTTACTTTCTTTTTATTCAGTTTTCTACTCACATGTAAATAGCCTTTTCTGCGATTTTGTATGCAAAGTAACTCAAGAAACACAAACATATTTCCCACCTTAACAGACTTCTGGAAAAACGAATCACAATGCAACGTACTGTGTTTCCTGATTTATACTCTCTAGTGATAAAATAGAACAGGGTAAACACATTCAGAATTTCACATTCATCTGCCGGTTCCCACTAGCGCAATTTTTACTTTTGAAGTCAGGGATTTCTACTATATTTATAAATCTACCTGTGCAGGTGCAAAACTTTTCAGAATATAGTGTATTTTGTACTCTGCATCGGAAAGATTTTTCGCCAATTTTCATCTACTGATGTCGCAGCTTTAGTACCTCTGGTGTGCCACAGGAGGTCGCTTCATGAACAGGAGAAAGTTTCAAATATGAGTTACGGGGAATGTCTTACTATGTACTCATTTTGTAAAAAATTAAGAATTAAAAAACCTTTATTGTGTTTTAAGACAAAAATTAAACTTTAAGGATTTGTCAATTTGCATCTTACAAAAATTATTTCAACCGTTTCAACTTGTGTGGCGTCCCGAGAGGAAATGGGATTTCCTTGTGTTGTATTGGACTGGTCCATTCATGGGCCGGTCACCATATGTATATATGTGTTATATGATAAAAATAAAACCAGTGCACGCTGGACCTCAAAGCCTACTAGTTCTTCAGTCATTTTCTACGCCATTTCAACTCTGCATCAGCAATCTATCGACGAGTCTTGCCAGCCAGGAACCGACAACCTAGTGCCTCTCACCAGTGCCTTGCCTCGAACCTAATACCAACAGGCTAAGACCGCTCGGCCGGGTTCGCCGCACTTGTATGTGCAACAAAAATACTATCTACCATTTTTTGTCAATCAAAATAGTCTCTATTCCATCATTATAACTCTCGACAATCTACATAAAAGCAAACAATGATGGCATAATTCAATTCCCGGCATAACTATGTCCAGAACAGGACTAGGACATCAACGGCGAAAGAAAAGATAAACTACTTACCCAGTTATTTTTTATCACTTTTTGCGTTTTATAATATTTCCTGTGGTATCGCATAGGTTCACTGCAAAACGTTAAAGTAAAGCACGGAAACTGCATGAAATGACATCGTTTAGAAAGCAGTGCTATTTTCTGTAGACCTAGACCTATTGCCCATGATATAACAGTAAGAACAAGGGAACAGTAATGCTATTAGAAGTGCTCAGCCTGCCTTAGTTCCTGCAGGTGAGCTTCAGAGTTATCACAAGGAAATTGGATTCTTTTATTTCAATGTATTTTTGCAGAAAATATGAAACAAGTTGATATATGTACAATATCTAGTTCTTGCTCACAAAAAATATATTTAGACAGCAAGCCAATTGGTTTTGCATGTTTTCTTGAAGACGCAATATTCAGTATTTTCAGATAATTTTCTACTGAAAGGAATGGCAGAAAATGAGCTACAAAGCGGGATCTAACGTTCGCAACAGGAGACTTCACAGCTATAGTTAGGGGCATGGTACCTCAGGTGTGACTTCCCTAGGCTCTAGAGAAAGCCATTGTTGCGCTTGGTCAAAAGGTCATTTGGAGGTCAAATTTCTACAAATGCTCAAAATGTTCCAAAAGGATGGTATCGTGTTACAAAAGGGTAATTTTGATGATCTGCGAAATAAAAAGTTGTTTTAATTTTTTTATCTTTCCAATTTTAATTCACAGAGGGGACCTTCTGCAACCCTTATAAGGTTAGTCCTATAGGATTGTGATTTGAAATATTATAGCCTCAGAGTTGACCTTCAAGTCAAAAATTCATCTAGAGGTCAAAATTGTAAAAAGTAGTTTTTATGTATCATCAAGAGGTCAAGGGGTCATTCTACAGATCAAAGGTCTCAAAGCAAATGTTTTGATGTAAAAAGGTCATTTAGAGGTCATGCAAGGGTTTTAGAATAATAGAAACCTACCTTTGCTAAAAGGTTGCCTAGTTAGATAATTAAAAATGCTATTATTTGCAACCGACTTGGCCTTTTGTAGAAAGGGTTTATGCCACTTGCGGACCATCATACACCAATACCAAAGAGGGTACAGTCACCCTCACCAGTTATTTCTGACATGTAATTTTTTTGCAAAAGGTGCTAATTTTACAAAAGAATTTAAAGTGTACATGCAGTGCTTCAACTATTCCACATACAACTATGCGAAATAATATTGCATTCTTGGTGGATAATGCTTGCGATGATTCATATTTTGGAGGTTTTTATGCTACACCAACGTATATTATAAGAGACACCTAGTAGGAAAATATGGAACTACCGTACCTTTTATAGTAAAGTATTATAATTATATTAAATACGAAGCGGAACACAACATCTGAGTTTACTTAGATTGGTATACTATATAGTAACCTTGAGCTGTAAGGGTCTCAAGTCTCATTTCATAAAAAAAATCTCTGGGTGCGTTATGGACAAAAAACGGGCATGTTTGGTTTCTGGCCAATATCTGCAAAATGGTACCATTATTATTATTAAATATGTACATAGAACGGTTTTAAAGAGCAAAAATATTAGCACTGCCAGCCTGACAAAAATTAGTGTCCCTGGCATATAGGTATTTGCACCAGGTAGTGCTGAAATTTGCATTTTAACACTAGAGGATGGGGCTCTGTACTGTTTTATGCTACTTCATGTGTAAGGAACAACTCTTACAACACTAGACAACAGACCAACTACTGTTTAAATAGTAACAGACATCAGAAATTAATGTACATTGGGAGGCATTACCCTTGGGATTACACATTACAACATACGAGTGTTAATGTCCCATGTTTATGTTCTGTTACAGTAGGTTTCTGAGTTATGGTCTTCCGTATATAATATACAAAATATTGCTTTGTGATGTGGTAAAATGACGCCATGATGGGACACTGAAGAGGGAAATGGGGGGGGTCGTGACCGCAGCTCAAAGGAAATATTATTGTCTACTCATGAATCACAAGTAATAAACATCTACAATAACGGGGAACGACAATTAAACGACCCTTTACCACGTGAACAATAAAAACTATTCATAAAAAATGTACATAACCTGTCACAGTCTACACTCCTAAGAAGATAATTGGATGGCCATTCAGAGTGATTACAGCATACTCCAGGAATCTGCGATGGAGGGTTATTTATCATACTATCATTCTGCAAATACTGTATTGAGACGGAAATGGAGGGGGTAGGGGAATGTATTCAATCTCATTGCACAGAAATAAAAAAGATAATCTGATTGCATTAACAAAATTGACAAATTCCACGTTTCAATATTTATTTCAGTAAAAGGTATTTTTAACACAAGTCCATTTGGAAACTAGCTGGTAGTCAATGAAAGTGCAGGATATGAAAAAGATGGACCTGCTCACTTTATTGGAACTGATCCACTCCCAGGGATTTATCATCTCTATCAGATCTTGAATGCATTTCAGTCCCGGGGGGTTACTTGATAGAAAAGTTGGTAGGGGTGTGCGGCCCAGGGTAAAAACCCTGACACTGTGGCAAATAAAGATCACCAAAAAGCATGAAAAATATACCCTCCTGAAATAGATACCGTGTGTAAAATTCACTTGCAAATTAAATACTTTGTGGTAAATAGATATGGAAAAATTTACGCACTTTAATTTTTCATACCTGCTGTAAATGCGTTTTCCAATAAATACACCCTGTGGCTAATGAATATTTTTTGAAAATATAGTCTGTGGTAAATATCCAACAAAAAAGTATACCCTGTAGGAAACAAGGCTTTGAGTAGCGTGAAAAACATACCGTGGTAAATGTGGGAGCTGAAAAAGGGGACCTATTGGGTTGCACATATATATAGTGACTTTGGATGACAGTACCCCCCAGAATTTCAGTTCATTACAGGTGCCTCCGACCTAGCACTGCCATACAGATTCTGGAGTTTGCAACACATCTAGTATATTGTCAAACTAAATAATCTGTGAGGACATTATTTTAAGTAGAAGCATTAAGAAATATCACCCAATTTAAGCTAAGATGTGTCGATCCAAAGAGACAATTTTCAAGTAAAACATCTGCACACAGACCAAACTGCACAAATAATGTAGTCGTCTTGCCCTTCGATCTTGCATGTACACAGCAGTCTTGGTACGTATATGTAAAACATGAGCAAAAATAAAAACTTGAAATAAACTTATTCCCATGAACTAGAAACATGATGACATCTTCTCAAATGCACAGTGAAGACAGCTTCCTCTTAAAGCTAATTAATGACCCATGTAATTATTTCCTAGTATATATTGATTATGCTACTAAATTTGCACTTTTGATGATACAGTTGTTTCTTCTAAGCTCACAGAATTGAGGTAACTGTCTATCACAGATGCAGACGATGTAAAATACTCAAGAAGTTACAAAAATATTGCTTCAGTGACAGTTTGAGTAATATACAAAGGTCATTTTGGGTCAAGTCTTGACATCTCTACAACTGTTTGCACATGACAATATAATAAAAATATTCTGTCAGCGATCAATTTGGCATAATTCCAGTTCACATTTCATATGCATAAACGGTTAAATTGAAATGATACAAACCTACTAATTTCTTGCTTAACAACTGCAAAGAGAACTACACTTTATAGTAAGATTCCCCTAATCTTCGAATCAATACAAAAAAATATGAAGTGTTACACGAACATGTTATTGTTTACTAGACATATATACAGATGCAACTATGGCAGTTGCTACAGACTATATATTTAAGTAAAATGTAGTCAACGCTTAATCATTTACGAAAAACATCTAGCATATGCTTTTGATTTTGATAGTTGCCAAAATGTGGATTACAAAATCAAATTAAAAACAAGCAAAATAGTATTTGTTTACAAAATGGAATGAAGCACACAAGCATCAAACCTACCCGATTCGGCATCCCGTTCCACTTTGAGAAGGGTATAGTTGTCTTCCTCCCCTCGCGATGTCATTTTTTGCAATCGGACTCACTTCATTGGAGAAAGTTCTTGTTAAATACAAACTATCGAATATACTCCCTGACAGGAGTACAAGATGGCGATATATTTACCTCAGTCAGTGATGTTGTTGGCCTCATATTTCCCACAATACATCAGCATACCAGAGTCAGTATAGTACTATTAGCACATGCTTGTTGTGAACCGCGTGGAAACATATATACATATATCCGAACTTTTTGTCGGTGGATTGGATCCGTGTACCACGCTAAAAAACCTGAAAGATTACTTTAACAGTGTAACGGATAATAAAAGCTGCGAGTGCGTCTTGAAAAAAGGTACATTAGTATATGCTTTCAATGGTTTAGAGCTAGGAAGTTATAATACTAATAGTCCCAGGGAAGTAGTTGAATCTTCAAAATCAAATGGGAGAACATGTCATCAACGGGAAAACTGTCGACCCAAAACAAGCTAATCCAAAAGGGGGACGGGGTGGTGATGGAAAGAAAATCTTTGTAGGTGGTATTCAAGAAGGAATAGAAGAGGCCCTAATATGAAACTACTTGACCAAATTGTCGACGTTGCCACTTAGTTTTAATACAGGCCGCATAGGCCATAGAGCGCACAGTTTGACTTTGTAACATTCACTGACGCGTCATCTGCTGATCAAGCTCTCAGCCAGGATGATAATATCGTGATGGCAAAGGTGGTGTTTTTGGATACCATAGTTATGTGGTGGCGCATACAGTCAGCACTATGGTGGTGGTCAACATTTCGGCGGCAGTGGAAGCTATAGCAGCAATGATTATGCAGGTGGAAGCGGTTATGGCTATGTCAGGCTATGATCAAAGTGGGGCCGGTTCATGGTAAAGATATACACGAAGCTCGCATATAGTTGTATATGATCTACAATACACAAGTGAGCAAGTAGACATTGCATCCAAGATTAATCTAAGAATCATTCTTGCAGACATATTAAAAAGACTTAAGTATTTATCAAATGAATATACTCAACACAAGCAGTTCTCTAGATCACCCTACAAACAGTTATTGTGGACATAAACTATTTGTATTCTTCAAGTTAAACTGATCGCACCTAATCATTTGTTTTTGTGGACAATTCGAGACATAGAAAAGCGCCAAATTTTCTGCGATTTCTATCAGAAAAAAATTGGTCAGACATTGAATTAACCTGTTAATTAATTCTAAGTACAGAAGAGTAACTATCAAGGGTGTTACAGTTTGTGAAAAATGATTGCAATTCCACATTGAAGCACGAGTCATTTTTTTACTCGCCGTATTGGAGGATGACAATTTTGAAGAATAACGAGACGTTTGTAAAAATGTTTTAACAGAGAAAAATGTTATATGTTAGCACCTTCAGAATGATTTATAGAAAAACTTTCCAAAAATTAACATGTTTAGTCATGGTTATGTTGGATTTGCGGACGATGGTTAAATGTTGTTAAAAGATGAGATTTAAGTAACAAGAAATTGTTTTATTAAGTGTAATTTGTAATATATAAAATGTAAATCCTGAATCAGTTGTTTTGCCTCTGCTTTTAAGGGTGCAGTATTTAACATTGCACGAAGCTATGATGTACAAGTACTATGTGAACTGGTATTATGTAACAGCAGAGCAGCATTACATACCTTGTCTTACCGATTAGCAGTATAATTGCTTGCAAAATAAAATGATCAAGTTTAGGTCACACCAAAAATAAAAGTTGGTTTTTATTTAAAAAAGTGTATAACAGGCGAATAAATTTCTTAAAAATCGAGTCAGTCGGGCTTTTAGTATTAAAAGAAAGGAAACATATTTTGAATCGGACAACACCACAAGAACTTGGGTTTTCATGTTTTCTGATTTTTGTACAATTAGAAAAAAGTGAAAATGTCAAAATTTAAAGAGATCGTGCCCTCTAAACACGTTTTTTATTTGGTATCTTGCCTTATTGAAATTTCAATATACTTGTACAATGGTATTGAAGGTATATTTACCAAATGTCAACTAAATTCTGGTGGTCAAAATATTAGCTCTGCACATGTTCTTTTTTTGTTGAAAAAAAAAAACTGCCCGACTTTATGGTCAGTCACGTATATTTGGAAACTAAAGCTAACTATTTTTTTCATTGAATTTATAAAGAAAGGTATAGTTCAGTTTTGGTTTAAATGATATTTTCTGAAAAAAAATGGCAAAAGAAAGTTTTTGGTATCAGTTTAGTATAGGTAAATGTAGCACAGCAACTTTGCAACAAAGTTGTGTGTACATGATTATAATTCTGTGCTGTTCTACTTTACTATTTTGTTTAAAAGTTTGGTATAAAATAATTTTAAGTTGTTTTTCATATAAGTTGTGTAACAAGAATGTTATATGTGTCACTGTAGACTTAGAATAATTTTTGTCAGTTTAACTAGGACCATTTCAATAAGTCTTTTTTCAACAGATGTTTGGAAAACTGAGGTTTTTGCTAACATGCAGTGCATTGTAAACTATCAGTCATTTCATCTATGTGTTGGTAGAATTATTTATTTTGTAGCTGACTTAATACAACTTTCTGTATAAATTTACTAACTAGTAGACCCAGTATTGAATTCGTCCAGGATATATCACATCTGTAATCCATATTTAACAAAACTGTTTTTTTATAACTGTTATATTTTTTTTTATGCCTATCCACGCAGTGGCTGGGCTTATAGTTGTAGGCTGTGTTGTCGTCATATGTAACACACATTCTTTGTCTCACAATAACAGCTTCATTTTTTACCCGATCAGCTTTATAGTATACATACATGTCAAAGTGCATGTCGCTTTTAATGTTGATCTTGATTACTTCAGTCGTGCAGACTGACATTGACTTGACAATTTGAAGGTCCCGAGTAAACTTGTAAGTGTGAAAAGGTACAATATACCAATCTACTGACACACAAATTCTGTTCTTTACACTCTTTTTATGCACATATGTTATCAATTCGCTCATACATGTACTGCTAAGTGCTGCTTCTGTAGCCCTTGATGGTGATTATCCATTTTCTGTCAGATAAAGAAAATGTTATACAGATTAGTTACAGCAAAAGTTTTATTGTCAGTGGAACTTAAAAAGCTCTCAAGTTGTATACTGTAAACATGTTCTTTACACTTGTTTTTTATTTATGCTGTATATGCCTTTCAAAAATTAAACCTACACATAAAACAGCTCCAATCAGCAAAACTTTCCAATTCTTATCTTAAAATACAGTCTTCTCACAATGCAAACATCTTTTTCTCATCTCTGAATCATTATGCCTACAACCAAAGCATAATTCACCTGCATAGAACAATGGATCAAATGTAAGCGAGGTGCCAAAAGTGGACCAGGAGAAAGACTATTTCACACTTTTAATCCACTTTTCCCTTGTATCCTGTGATCTTCTTCCTATCTCTATTTCCATGTTCTCAAACACATTTACCATGAGAACATGTGTTCTGCATTCGAACAAGTTGTTTGATGTGAAATGAAGAAATTTATGGACATTAGAGAGTTGATTGAAGGCGGAATATTTTTTGTAACACTATGGACATAAAGACAGTTCTATTCTAGTTACACGTCGACGTTGCGACGTAACTTCAGCAAAATTTTACCCTGTTTCCGATGTGTTATGATGCACACATGCCATATTTCTTAATTTTAAAAAATGGCTAAGCAGAAACATTTTCAAACTGCTGCATTCTTCGTCCACCTTTAAATTTGAAGGGTTATAACGCAGAAAGGCTATTGACTAAATCTCAACTATCATTATCTCTAGGCTTGTGTATACCTTTGTGCCCTTGCATGAATGGCAAGCATTTCTTCATAGTGTCTTGTTACATCTGCTAGCACTGGTGCCCTTTCTATGGCCTCAGCAGACTTATTAGCACCTATTGCTTTAGAACCTTTTCTTTTTTGATGATGTTTTTCTTGGTGCATATTTGCAGCTTTGTTTCTGTCAATCTTACCCTCATAACATGCCTTCCAACTTGAACATCTCGTCACACTTCTTTCAGGAAGTAATATTTCAGTCTTTAAAATATAATCTGCACCCATTTTTAAATATTGGGATCTTGTTGACTTGTATACAAAAATGGCAGCGAACATCTCAACAGTTTGTTTTTGTGCTGCATTTTGCCAATATTCTCGGGTACTTCTACATTGGTGGGAGCTGTGTCTAGGTCATCTATCCCTGCAGCGACAAATTAATCATATTACCATTGAAATATGGTTAGCAAAATGATCTTCATGTGAAGTACTTGTAAAAAGTTACTAACAAGAGCTATAGGATGACAATAAATCATTTTTAATTACGCAACACTTAATCAGCTTCTATCTTTAAACAAATCCACAAACAAATTTAGAGCAACAACTCAAAAGTAAATATCAAAATATTTAATGTTTTCACGGTAAACTCAAGAAGAAAAGCTTCCGTTGTTGTCAATACAAAATCCTGATGTGCTTCAAAGGCACTGTTTACATTACCATTTATGCTTATCCTGGCAAAAATGCTCTTGAACTACTACCTTCTTGACAGGTAGTGTTATTTTCATACATAACCTTGAACAGCTTCTGAAAAAGTATGTTGATGTGGACTTAAAAAAACTAAAAAAATGTTAATGTTTATTTCTCTTTTTTATGTCTTTTACATCAGTGTTTTTAATTATCCTGCAAAAAAATTTTTTTACTATCATATGTATGTTGGGTGTTTGCCGTCCACAAGGACTTGTAAAGTTCGCAAGCCTTCCAGTGAAATGAATAATTCATGACCTTGTGACGTCATATTTAAATATCTTGGTCACGTGACAATA
>JAOXYB010060746.1:0-10717 GCA_028565635.1 Phoronis ovalis
CACCGTGTGAGCAGTCAAATTTTCCATCGCATATCATCGACTGCTCAATGCATTTTTTCGATCCCTTACAACGAAGAGATCCTGGACATATGTAATGTTCACACTTCTCTTCATCGTCACCGCGAGGGCAGTCATTGGTACCATCGCAAATTCTATGTTTCGGTAAACAGTAACTGCTTGGGCATTTGAACATTCCCGGACATCTAAACTCTGAGCATCCTTGCAAATGACTGAAGTCTCTACAACCGTCAATAACAGCATCGTAGTACGGCTCCAGATCATAGATACAAGCACTACTTCGTTTAAAACATTTTGTATGACCAGATGAGCATTGGGATTCGTTGGTTCCATTGCAGTAAGGGGAGTAATCAACATACACATCTACATCTGTACTATTTAGATTCGTTTTTAATTTCACAACCCAGCGATACGAATCCTGCAGCTTAACTCTTTCATCTTCTAACGTGAGTGTTGGACAATCAGGATAAATGTCGTTTTGTCGCTGTTTTGGTATGAACATACCATTGTGACAAAGAAATGTTCTTGTTGTATTATCAAGGAGACAAAGGTTGTAATCTTCGTCCTCGCCAAACGGGCAGTCAAATATGAAATCACATGTTTTGTCTTTGTGTATACATCTACTGTTGTCACATGTGAACTGTTGATCTGTACAATGCGGGTGCGTGCAACGTTTTTCATCTGAACCATCAGCACAGTCAGGGACAAAATCGCAACGAAGATCGTGGGAAATGCATTGCTTACCATCTTCACATCTAAATAAAATATTAACATTAAAATTGTGAAAGTATAGACGTTTATCCCAATAAATTCAATCACACGACGTATTATTCATTAAAAGTTTACCCAGAGAGATTTCAACTCCAAATTAATCTAATAATGCGCAGTCACATAATCTGATACCACATGATCACCAGCAAGGATCAAATCGACAGAGTGACGTACAGCAATAGGACACTAATAGTCGAAAGCTGCAAATGCGTGGTTTGAGTTTAAGAAATGTGTATGTACGCTGTCACACTTTGACACTGTTATATCTATATTTATGGGGTGTATATTTTCACATTTTAAAATTTTGAAGTTTGGCGATGAAACTAATCAGGTTTTAGCGAAACTTAATTTATGTTTTCAATTTATATACCATACAGTGTTCACTCATACCTGAATTGAGCCTTAGAACATTCACAGTCTAATTCATCGTCACCGTTTAGACATTCTCTCCGTCCATCACACACAGAACTATGAAAGATGCATGTTCCATCTTTGCACTGATACTGATGATCCTCACAACGCTTGTCCTTAACTGGAATCCACTCCGTCTCGCAGAGCACACTACGAGGACCCAAAGCTGGAGTGTTGCTTACCAACCAGTCTGACCACTCAGATTGGTTCAAAGTTAAGACTCCCTTAGATATTCCCTTTAGTCTATGGACCGTCATTTCAAAAGGAGGCGCCGTACTGCATTCCCATTTTGTAAAAATTAATGAAGGTCTTGTGCTTGTCACATGATAGAAATCGTTGTCCAAATTTGTCCAATATGAATTCTCTTTGTTAAAATCTATAATTTTACACGTCTCACTGTCATTTTTTATCCAAATTCCTTTATACTCTGGTGTATATTTCCATAAATTCAAAAAATAAATTAAATCACTTAAATTTTCCTCCGTGATATCTGCAACCCTTCCATTAGCATTGGTACACAACTGTGTTGCAGCAGCATAGCTTAATGATTGTGTTAGTAGTGCAATACTGCTTTCTAGTCTCATGCAACGATTTAACATGAACGTCCAGCCGATAGGACACACTTTGTCATTGCTGCTGCTTTGATTGGCGAAATCTTTTTCTTGCAAACTATGAACTGGTGCCGGTAGTTTACATATGTGGTGAGCAGGTGAAACAGCATAATAGCAGGGCAACTTCGCCCAATTAGTCGAACCTGATAAATTAACGCTAGGACCTAGCAAGTACATGATAGTGCATTGAGCGTTCTCGTCTATGATTGGTTGCATTCTGTTTCGATGAATGATAAGATTTAATCTAGCCGGTGTGAAAAAATCTGGATTCTCTAATGTATCAGTGAATTTCTTTATGTACCAGTCGGTGAAGGAGACGGTAGTGTTATCAGTCCATACACTTTTATGGCCCTAAAAGGACAAGTGATTTACAGTAGTGACTATATATCAATTTAAGCAAAACAAAAATGAAATATAACTTCGTTAAAAAAATGAACCGCGCTTGGATATCTAATGTTCACTAATTCATTTACTTAATTCACCTTCAGATTGCCACCAAGAGCCTATTAGAATGTTTTATTTTAGTCAACCGATGAAACGTTTATTCAAGTAAAATAAATGCCACTTATTAAAATATCTTTTGGAAAAAAAAAATCTATATTTTTGTACATCACGATAAGTTGTAGAGCGTAAAAAAACATACCTCTCCTGTAAGTCCTATAAATACAGCTATGTATTCAGATTGATATATTTCTCGCGACCAATGTGTTGCCAGCATCCTCTTCACAAAGTCAAGTTCTTCAGCACTGGAAATACTCATCAAGTGAGCTCCTTGCCGGATGCAATTTTCTTCAGCTCCAATCCACGTGTTCCTTTCGGTCAAGCTCTCAAGTTTATAACAGTAATTTTTATATAAAATGTAACCAGCACGAGAACAATACTTTTCTTCTGATGACACATGTAAAGGTGTAGGAGCTATTTCTTCAATCTGATACTCAACTGCGAAATTATTCTTTATATTAAAACTGATTTTTACGTTATCAGTGGACATAGTATGTACATAAGACCAAGAATTGTAAGGACGATATAACCTATCTATATAATATTCGTGTCTCGTTTGCTTTTTCTTTGAGCAAGGATTGAAATAAACAATTTCCGTAACACTTGGTTGATAATCATCTGTTCCATCTACAGGAAGATCGGGGATGGCACTATAAGAGATGTACCGTAATAAATATCTGTGATATGATTGGCTGTCACAGTTTTCGTGCGACAAAATAAGCTCACAGAGATCATTTTCCAGATTCATTGGACCTTTTGGTGGAAATAACACAACTCCGCAATTTTTGTTAAATGGTCTCGCAGGAATCAAAGGACACTGTAGTTCCGAGCACTTTGCATAACTTTGTGAATTATTTTGGAAAGCTAAAACGGTACTTGTAGATTGCCATGCGCACGTAGACACAATCCTAGGCACAGTTGATATAGTTTCCACGTCACAAGTCGGTAAATTGTCTCCATTCACGTAATATTCTACACATCCTTGCTTAAAGTTGAAACATGTTAGACCTTTTTGTGAGTGGAAAATATTTGCCACATCAAGTTTCTGCAAAGCTTGAGAATTACCGAATTCCACAGGGAAAATTATTTCTGAATTTGTTGGTCCATTTCTTGGAAACTGTTGCAATGAAAAACATGGATGCTGATTTAGATCTATTATTTTGTCTAGGTTGTCAAAAATTCCAATACAATCAGTCTGCATAACTATTGCCTCAAAAGCCACTGACTTCAAAGTATTTGTGTGAAAAACGATAATTAAAAATGGCTGCGAACTAACGATAATCTTCTTAGCGTTCATGCCACAAAACGGACCGTACTGTCGTGCTTTCGTCGGGTCCGACCCGTCATATACTGAGTACCCGTGGAATAAACAATTGTCGCTATCTATAAGAAGCGTTTGTCTCAAGATTGACAATTTCAGAAATTTATCCATTTTGAGAGATTTGAAAATCCATCTGCAATATTGCGGTTGATTAATCGGTGATGGTATTTTTAGTAGAACCGGCAGATAAGAGACAACATTTTCCATGTAAAAAGGCGTTTCACATCCAGATTTAAGCACTGTTTCATTCCAAATTGACTCGTAGAATAAAGTAAAATTAAAAGTGGTACTGGATTCACTTATAATTAAATCAATAATAGTTTTAAAATCATTTGAAAGGAAACTGCCATCTGCTTCGAGGGATAAATTATAAATCACCATTTGAGAATCGGTGAGGATTTTCCACTTTAAGGTATCATCCAGGATTCGTAACGTTGCTAGTTTGTCACTATGGAATTGTGAAAAGTTCCAAGACACCCATATTTGGTAGCCAGGGTTCACTCGGATATTCCATACATAATGTGCTGCTAATTTATGATAGAACGATGGCTGATAGTTATTAAAAGTCGGAGCACAGATAATATCACCTTGGTTACTATTAAGGATGTATTCAGCAGCCGCTATGTATACACCTTCATTGGGATCAACGGATTCATAACTGGCAGTAAATCCAACATCATTAATTGATGAATCACTTTCAAAATACACAAACATTGTGTTCCCTGATGAGAACAGTGCTTCAGGTTCATGCAAGTGGCCGCAGAATATTCCTAGCAGAGGTGCTGAACTATTCTTGCCATCATAAATAACCACACTGTCATAGATGCAATCCGGACCAGAATATTCAAGTTGGAAGTCTTGAAACCGAAAACTCACAATACTCCCTTCTGGAACCTCTAAAATCCATGAGCAGAACGCAGACGATTGGTAGTTTTCGTTATATGCGTGCCCACCTGCGGATATTTGGCGGCGATCTGGATCATGTGTACAGTCCGGATTCGACGATGGTGTAATTAAACCAAAGTATGAAATAAAGAAATATGTTGTGTTGTCTTTGACGTTGTCCGTCAATATGACATTTAATTCATTTGTTGTAAACACCCATGTGGTTCTATTAATATGTCGTTTTGATCCACACAATTTAACCAGGTTGGTCTCCAAATCATTGAAAAGTGAACATATGTTTTTGTCTTTCAAGGTTGCGTTCGCTGAAAAAACTAGCGATGCGTTTTTGCAATCGTTTGACAGTGGAATATAGAAATCAATTAAAGATATCTGTATAGCGCCGTCTTTTGGAATAGGAACTCGCCATATTCTTTCATTACTAGACTCATCCGCAAATGGCTGACCATATTTACTTCCAAAATAAATTTCTCCAGACAGAGGGGAATATTCAGTAAGCCCAGGTCCAGCAAAGCTCGCTGGGCTTGTAGGCAGAATCGCACCAGAGCACTCAAAATCATTTCCCAGTGTTAAGACAAATAATAGCAAGGCATGGATTTGCACCGCCATGATGCTAGACATTCGTATTTTCCAACCCTGCAAAAATATAATTTCTTGAGAATGTTAAATCATAACAAATAAAAATGAACTGAGTTTTCCACATTTTCTCAAGATTATAAAGGACAGACAGTCATTTACATTGTAAGCTGGAGAACGCATTAGTTTCAGGTTTTTGAAAAAATGAATAACTGTGATACAGTAATTTTTGTACAATTTTTTGTTGTACAATATAATAAAAAAAAAGACCAGCAAATATTCTATATACCTCCGACTTACCTCAGAATAATAGCCTGGAAATAATTGTTATAAAGACAAGACCAGAACAACTTTAGAACAGCTTTGTTTCACAGGTATACTGCGTCTAATTGTATATTTAGGAATCAGTGTCTGTTGCTTTTAACCTCTTAAGCGTGCAGGCACCCGGCACTCCAATTATATATGGTTATTAATTGCTTAGTAGTGGTAATTAATTCGTGTTTTTTTTCTATAGCTGAATGCTAACAGTAAGATATACGCTGGTTATATCCATAAGCATTCGTGTCCATGGTCTTTATTCTAAATGATTGCAGAAATGTGCATTGTCATGCTAATAGATCAATCATTGAGTCAAACACGTAAGCTTTGTTATGACATGGCACTCCCTTTCACGAGTTTCCTCATTTTCATGTTCATCATTAAAAAAAAAGCTTATAGTACATATCCCACACTCCCGCATCATCCTGAAATTCGTAAGATACTTTTAACGCTTTGAAGTTTTTAAAAATTTAGAATTTACGAATTTCCTGCTTTTTAGAAAAGTTCTTATAAATTCCCATTAGTAGTGCCCTATACCCGATTGTAGCTCTTAGTTTGACCTCTACTCAAATCACCGTACGTCATAATTCTGCAATGCCGACAATGAGCATTCGAAATCGCTCCACATAGACATGTCCTATCATGTATGCTGTACATCAATTGAAGCGCTGCGTATGCGATTACTATGGAAAGCCGTAGGTCAGGTACCGGAGCGATAGCTATTTTACATTGAAATCAATACAATAAAATATTCACCGGTTGATGTGTTAATTGCCGATAACTACACACAGCCGTCATCTACTTACTCATCCCGCGGTGACTAACTTGTCTGAGCCGCTACCCTTTAAAGTCGACGGCTTGTTAAAAACTAGAATTGTCCGTTAACTGCCGCCACCTATCGAGAACTTGTGCTAGTTAACGGCCGGTGACTAATCTACATACCGGCCGGTTACTAACTATAGCTAGTTATCGGCCGGTTACTATATAGCTAGTTATCGGCCAGTTACTAGCTATAGCTAGTTATCGGCCGGTTACTATATAGCTAGTTATCGGCCGGTTACTAGCTATAGCTAGTTATCGGCTGGTTACTATATAGCTAGTTATCGGCCGGTGACTATAATGCTAGTTGTCGGCCGGTGACTAAACCTAATGCTAGTTGCTGGCCGGTGACTAACTCACCGCTAATGCGTAGTTGCCGGCCGGTGACTAGTCTAGTTACCGGCCACTGACCCCCGGTGAGTAACCAATGCTAGTTGCCGGCCAGTGACTAGTCTAGTTACCGGCCACTGATCCCCGGTGAGTAACCAATGCTAGTTACCGGCCACTGACCCCCGGTGAGTAACCAATGCTAGTTGCCGGCCGGTGACTACAGTTATAATTATCGGCGGCTATAGTATACTGACCCCCCGGTGACTAAGTACTACTGCTCTGTGCCAGCCTCCAAGTGGAAAGAAGTATCATGTTTAATAACATGGAAATAGATATATGACATCTGCCCTTGCACCAGTAGCATGAGAATCCTTTATGAGCATTGATCCAATCTGCAAATTAAAACACTTGCTTGGAGACAATTTGCAGTGCTTGGAAGTTGGCCTAAATTAAAAGTTTCACGAACATCGCCAAGTGGTCGCTACAAATATTATGGTCAAAACGAAACAATCTACTCAAAGGAGAAGAGAACTACGTGTGTATATGATATGTTATGTTATGTCTGTAGCTGTACACAGTGATAGTTGTTACCATTATATGTATTGTAACTTGATGCTCTTTGCAAAGGGCTGGTGTTGCAAAACCGTAATTTCACCAATAAATATATAAGTAATGCTAATAAGGCTAATTAAAGGCAGGTAAAAAAGTAATGCTGAAAGATACCAGTCGGTGGCTATAACTAATAAAATGGTAACTTGTCAAAAGCATTTTTCAAGCTTTATTTTAAATTGACTGTGACACATGTACAGTGAAATAATTAACAAAGAAGTTGATTCTGAGGTCATGCTTATAATCTCAATGATCATAATCTATTATTATTATTAGGGTTGCTCCTATAAGGGAGCAAGCTTATTGGTTTTGTATGATTTTGTCTTATACTTTTTCTTTTTCTTCTTCCAATTTCCAGCAAGCTATATCTCGAAGACGGTTGCAGCTAGGAACTTGATACTTGATGGGTGACATCCCTGGGGTAGGCCATTGTTGGGGTAGGTCATTTGGAGGTCAAAGGTCAAATTTTGAAACGAATTCAAAATGTTCTAAAATGATTGTATTGAGTTAGAACGAAGTATTTTAGATGTTCTTTGAGAATATTTCGGTACTAAAAGGTTTTATTTTTATTTTTTGGCATCTTTTCAGTTAATTTATTGATCTTCCAATTTTCACTAAGCCATATCTCAAAGTCTGTTATATATAAGGATATGATATTTGAGATTTGACATCCCCAGGGTAGGCCATTGTTGACCTTGGTATCAAAAGGTCATTTAGAGGTCAAAGGTCAAAATTCTAAAATTGCTCGAAATATTCCAAAATGATGGTATTAGGTTATAAAAAGGTCATTTTGATGACTTTTTAGAATATTTAGGTATTAAAAGGTGATTTTTTAAAGCATCTTGTAAATTAATTTTATGGAGGAAACATACTGCAAGTCATAGTGTTTAGTCTAATGGGCTTGAACTTTGACATATGACAGTCCGAAGTTGACCTTGATGTCAAAAGGTCATCTAGAGGTCAAATTTCAAACTCTCAAAATAGCATAGAATTTTCAGAAAGCATAGAATTCATGAGGGACATTTTGAGGTCAAGAAGTTCCAAAGCAATGAATTTCTATTATTTGCTGAAAAGTTCAAAAATGATGTTGAAAGGTAATTTAGAGGTCATATAACGTTCATAAAAGCCAATATGAGCAACCCTGCCTTTGCTAAAAGGATATCTAGTTATAAGAATAATTTTGAACTGACTCGAAAAATAATCTCTTGCAGCACTTGTTATTAAAACTGCTAAACATAGTTACACATCCATAAAGTTATATGTTATAACATATGGAAAATACTGAAAATGGCTGCATAGACAATAACATATGGAAAACAAAATACATTCACGTGCAAGACTATGTAACAAAGGAAATAATAAAATTGATCATTGAGTGGTCTACATGCAGTAGTCAAATGAAGATTAAATAACAATGTATACTTGCTGTTTACAGGTAACTGTTTTTGCAAAATTCAAAATCGTCACAATCTTCAAATTGGAGCAATCTTCACAGAAAATCCGAAGTCTTTTGAAATATCGAAACGCTATGTGTTTCTTTATAATAAGTAAAATTATACTGGCTAATTAAGATAATGCTGGTAATTTATCTGATCAAGTTAAATCAGTCCGAAGTCTTTTGAAATATCAAAACGCTTTGTATTTCTTTATAATAAGTAATGATACTGGCTAATTCAGATAATGCTGGTAATTTATGTGATCAAAGTTAAATCATTACATATTGTAACTTAATAATTCATAACCTAAAGTTGGTAATTACCTTGTTCTTAATATTTACAAACACGCCCAAATTAAAAGTAGCTAACCCATGCCAATCCATCATGCTGTAACGCATTCTGGTAGTAGATAGAGTCGAAGATTAAGGTGGCGTATAGGCAGTGCAGAGAGCGCTACTATTGCAGGCATTTTTACCTGTCTGTCAAGCCCATTAATTCCCCAAGCTGGAGTTAGTGGAAATTAAGGATTAGGGGATTAAATGTAGGTTGGATCCTATTTATTTTTGTTAAGTTGTGTCATATTTAAATTCAACGTTATTTATGCAAAATTCTGGCGAAATGGTCACCCTTAGCAGCACATGTATAAAGTAGCATCCCTTACACGACTGTTTAAATAACAATTTAATTATCACAATACCAATCGCCTCAAGAGTATCTATCTCATGTGGAATGCTAGGATTGCTGAACTAAACATTATCGTGCAGGAGGCGACAGTAAACTATTATTAATAAACAGGTGCCTAGCTCATCAATTTTCAAAAGTATTTTGTAAAAATGTCGAGTCATTATATAGTGCTTTAACTATATAACATTATAACTATACCAAATAATACTGCATTACTGTTGGATAGTGGCAATGCTTGATATTTTGGAGGTGTGTGTATCTTTGGCTAGCCATTTCTTACAACTACTACCTATACGCCCCCTTAATCGCAATGAAGAAGATCGAGTTTTAACCGCTTGAGATTACCCAATCAATAGTTATCGCACCGGTACCTGACCTACGGCTTTCCATAATGCGAAGATGCCAGTACTTAGTTTTCTTACTAACGGCTGGTGTACCCGCAGAACTCCGGCTAAAGGGAACTAATTATAACGGGAATTTGCAAAACAGGCCTGGGAGAGTGAGATATACCTAGATAGCGTCTTCTATGAAGGGTGGAGTGGAAATACGACGCATTTCAGGTAATGTTTCACAGAGCTTCAGAAACAACCAAAATAAACTAGCGATCCAAATTCGCAACATAGCTCAAAGATCAATGATGTTAATACTTAATACTAGAAAATACACGTGCAAAGTTACAGTAAGGTCGGTCTCTTTCTATAATTGTATGTATTTGTAATGTTGAGGTATCCTATCATCGCCTTAAATTTACGGTATCGTATACACATTTAGTGCGCTATTTCATTTCTGCGATGCTTGATCCCCGGGGGCTCACTTAAAAAAAAGTCGGGTACGCATGCTTGTCCGAAAATGCGAGGGTAAGGGGTACATTTTTCGCCGTTCGACGGGGTCAATTTTGGCGGAAAACCACATTTAGAGGTACGTTTCTGGAAAATGTAACTTCCCGTTTAGGGGTTGTTTTTTCACGTACACCTCCCGTTTAGGGTCCTTTTTTCAGTGGGAGCAGCGAGCATTACCTTTTGGCGACCTCTTTGCATTTTTTTTTAAATTTAGAGTATTATTACTTTGTTTTGACGACGTTTTTTTTTTTTTTTTGGTTGTCTATTTTTTTGGGAACCGTCTTTTTTGGTTAATTTTTCATAGAAAACTTCCCGTTTAGGGTACCTTTTTTAGCAAAATCCCCCGGTTAGTGGTGGATTTAGCATAAGCACATTTGTTGATGATACTGGAAATGTCTATTTCACGCAAAGTTCATGTTCAATGCTCATTAGAGTCAGATTGTAAAGCTTGCATGCATTTAGTGCGGGGCCCTCGAAAATGCGGGGTCCGTAGCATATGGCATAAGGATACAATTAATTTTCCCATCCACCTCAATAGTAACATTTTGCCTTCTAGTAAATAGACTAACT
>JAOXYB010060768.1:0-10715 GCA_028565635.1 Phoronis ovalis
TCTAAGAAGGCCATAGGTTGGTAGCCCAATGGGTCATTTTTTCACAAATTAATCCCTAAAAATGGATTGACTTTTCAGAAATTCCCATAGAGATTGGTTCAGTTTTCAACAAACCCTAAAAATATTTGTTTTTTTCCGATTTTATTTAAGAGATGGAATTCCAGGGAACTTTTAGAAGAAGTAACCTAAAAAATTGGTCCTTTTTTGTAACAGAAAACCTTAAAAATGAGTAAAGTTATGAGACCGAAATCCTTAAAAATGGGAGGATATTTTGAGTTTAGGCTGCACATACCCATCTAAAAAATATGGTTAGTTCTCCCCCGGGGGTAACGCATCAGACAGCAGAAACAGTCATATTGAATAAGAGTACCCCACAATGATAAACCAGATTATAATGCATGATGTATTATATTCTTTTCTAATGTAAAAAAACGATAATGTTAAAAAAATACAATCCTGCACATTGGATGGGCATTAGACATGACAAATGTCTTGTTACTATGAAGAGTTGCATAACAGTACAAATGCTAAAATTTATTTTAGTTTAATTATTGGTACCACTGTAAAAATCAAAATGTACATGTAGTGAGAAAGTGTGAAGTACTCGGTATGATAAGTTAATAGATAGATATATTAGCATATTTTAAAAAATGTGCCCTAGTATATCCAACAGTGTATCCCTGGGGTATTTTAGGTTATATTTTGGGGTAGGGGTGTGTCACCAGGGGTAAAATTTTATGTCCAACGCTATATAAACAATGTTCCAAAGCATACTTCAAAATATAATGTATAGCACATATGGAAGATATGTACTATTGGTGAGCAAGAAACTCACTGTAGAAATTAGATAAGAAATTATATTACTGATTTAGTTCATAGTTTTAAAGCAGAAATTTTAATTCAATGTTTAAATTAATTGTATGTGTTTTATTAGATAATGTACACTATTTTCTGAAAAGTAGACCCAAATATCGGTGTTCTTGAGCACGCAGTATTTTTAGATGAAATGGTAATGTAACCTAAGGGACTGACTTAAGCTTTATGTTTCTTGTGTTGCTATAAATACATTTCACTTTGTCCCTTAAGACAATAAAATTTTAAGATTTGATGGTTGCATAATTTTTATGGGAAGTGATAAATTTTGCATGCAAGATTCATTGATCGTCAGTGAAAGCCTGCATCTGCTGCTCAACTACTGAAATATTCATGATTTCCTATGACAAATATACAGAGTAGAGAATAAACACTTGTTCGCATGGGGTTCCATCACCAACTATTGCTTGTTTAAAAAAAGGAACTATAAAAAGCGAGATTTGTTTGATAAATTTATTTTAATATGTAAATCCTTGATCCAACTGAAACTGTGAGTGAATATTGGTACAGTGTTGATAGTGTTGAATGTCTTGATTTAGCTGAGCACAGCTATGCTGAGCAAAACCATTACTTGACATGTTTGTTGTGTTCATAAAGACTGACATTTTGAATTTTCCTACAAATTGTTATGTGTACTGGCATAACAAGACCAGTTTTATAGGCACCATTCTTTTAAATTTGGCAACAGCTAATAAGCACTTCACTATGCCATTTATAGAATCATAAAAGAAAATAATTAAGGACCATCGTTAACTAATTTGGGTTAATAAAAGGGCTTTTTCGAAGATCAGATTTTGTATCACAAAATATTATTCTGATGAAAAGTAAAATTTGCTGTTGATTTCTTTTTCGTAGTAATTTCGGAATCAAATGGAACTACAAAGATATTTTTATTGTGTTGCCTGTTATGATGACAAAAAAATGCAAACTTTTAAAACTACCTATTTTTTAAACGTAATAACTCAATGGAAGCAATAATAACATACTGTCTGATTTTTGGCATGTGCAGTCGATCACGCTGATCTTTAACCTTAACATTTGATGTCGTTAATCTTTTAACCTACACGGATGCTGGCTGTTAATCATAAATACTTTATAAACTTCAAAAAGATTAATGTCATCAAACATTGTGATTGAAGAAAATATCGAATTCTGTCATTTTAGTTATTAAATTTACAACAATTTTGTACTATCATCTAGTTAATTCCATTTAAATAGCAACAAGAATTAAATTTAGTTTCCCCAAATTCAATAATTTGGGAGCTCTCATTGTTTGAAGATAAACAACACTGTTTAACGAGGAGGCAAAAAAAAAAAATTGAAATGTGACAAACAATTAATCTGATGATTTACTCAATCGTATTATATACAGATATGTAATCATTTGTTCAAGTGTTGTACCACAAAAAGATTAATTTCATTGTGATGCTAAACCATTGTTGGAATGTACTTATTATGCATAAAAAAAAGAAAACAATGTATTCGACATAATGCAAAGAAAATGGGTACCCTTTCCTTGTCTACGTTGTAAGATTTTTTCACCAATTAACAGCCCTTAATGAGTTAATGATTGTCCCTTAACTAACAACTTATAAGCGTAATCATGACAACAGTAGCCATCTTGGCTTGCACATATTTATTTAGAGTGACTTGAGGAGCCTTATTCTAATTTCTGGATTTCATTAATTGAAAATTCAAATATAATGCAAACACATAATGTTATACGCAATTGTTTGGGAAGCTCTGACAATGCAAGCAACAGAGTCTTGAGGTTGAATTCTCAGAAATTCGTTCTCACTATGTTGGAAGTCCGACCATGGGCAATGTTCTTGCAGTATTGCTTGTTTTAGGGCCAACTACTATCCCTGACTTTTTTCCTTCCTTTGCAGGTGAAATAACTATTAAATGTAATCATGAAGATGTTCTGCTAACAGTTCTCATTAATCCTAGTGCACTGTCACTGAAGGAAAATCTACGAGATACCCTGGTGACAACTACGAGACACAAGCATGTCATATATGCTGGCCATGCTTTCCAAGGAACAGGTAATTACTGCCTAAATATTCAACTGATCAATAACCATGGGAATAGTATGACTTAACACTATTAATGGTGGATGTTTAACAATGCTTGATCAAGAATTTCCAATATTTTTTTAGTTAAATTATGAACCATCTTGCCGACAACATCTTTTAATTTTCAGTTCAGTAGTTTCCTGTTTTCCACTTGAAACAGTAATCAATTGAAGCAGTTGACACTTTCCCAAAGTTGTCGTTTTCTGCTTTTAAGATGTGCTTAAAAATGCAATTGCCAGTGAAACACCGGTCTTTTGTGTTAGTATGCACTCATATACTGAGATTACGTTATGCTTTTGTTTTTTCCTACAAGAGGTTTTAGAGGGCAAAAACTAATAATATTGATAAAGTTTTTGCCTAGAAAGATCTAATGTCTGAACTTTTTAAGCCTTTTCCAGTTACCTAAGTTGAAAGCTTTATGGAACAATTTTTGACTAATCAAACACAGAGGGGACATAAATTGAGCACACAAAATTTTGCTATACATACAAGTATTGATAAGCATTTACAGCACATAAATTCAAAATGCCTAAAACCTTTCAAACATTTCGATAAATTGACAATGACATCAGAAGAAAAGTAACCAAGATTCTGGGGGTTTTTTTGCAAAATTATTTGAAATTATTTGTCATGGAGAAACCAAGCGCACAATCGCAAATGATATAACTCTTAAAGAAATCTTGTTTCATTTTTATTTTACAGTCATCCTCACAAATTCACACAGTGTCAACTTTTTCAACTGATTGGTGTTCAAATTTAAATGTTAACACTGCTTTATGAGTGGGTTTTAAGATGATTATAAACACTTTACTTAGAGTCTAGAATTTCCAATTCGGGGTTTATATTTTTCATTTTGTTCAGATGAACCTGGTAAGCTATAAACAATTGCATGGTATTAAGAATTGTAGTTTGCATATGTGTTATCATTATTACGCTGAGATATTAATTGAACAATTATAGAACTAAATATTATGAAAACCATCGATAAAGAGAGCTTAAAATTCTTAAATACGAGTGACGAGTAAAGTCTGCCACGACATTTAAAGTGAGAAGTAAAAGAAATGCACTAGTAGTCCGTATCTAAGAATCTTAACCTCTCTATTATATCCATTTTTTATCATTTGGTAAATATTTGTCTTACAGCATGCGTAGTTTATTTTGTATACTACCATCTTCTTATGTTAGTGAGAAATATACAAAAGTTTGTTGTTACTGTGATATGCTAACAGAATTTATATGTTGCAGTAACAGTGAAAGCAGATTTTTTCAGAAACTTGCTTCCTTGTTGAAGCTATACTGGATGTCAAACATGCAGGGCTGTTTTTGATGTGAAGTAGTGGATAAAAGATTTGAAATTTGTATAGCCAGTCTTCACTTGCCAATGTTCAATGTGAAATGTTTGCTACTTCTTTTAGGTGCTTGGATTCTGCAGGATGATTCCTTCACAGTAAACAATTTCATACAGTTACTTCATGAACCAACTGTTGACTCTGCCATCAGGAAACAAAGTGGAGGTTCGTTAACCATAGCTTGTCCAGTCGAAGGAGATTGGAAAATGTCCAACATCAACAAACATGAAGCTGCAAAGTTTATCAAGATTGGTGTTAATTCTGAGGAGAAGATCCCCATTGTAGATGCCTCTGGTATTGTCCAGTTTACCGCATACTTATCATACTTTGTTAAAGTTAAATCTGCTCATGATGTCCTGCAGTCTTCATCTGTTGTTGGCAGTATAAGATTTACCAAGCCTACCATTTATATCTTCCCTGGTTGTCAAGGAGATTCAGCTTTATTTGGTATAAATGGCTTCAATATTCTAGTCGATGGTGGGTACCAACAGAAAGCCTGTTTCTGGGATTTTGTTCGTCATTTGGATAGAATTGATGCTATCCTCTTGACCCACCTTAATGGAGATAACATCTTTGGCATCAATAATGCACTGAGAAGGAAAATTGAAGAAAACGTTCATCCAGGTATTGGTCATGTCTATTTTAATGCCAGTGAGAAAGTTTTAAAGCATTCTGCAAGTGGAGATTCCAGTGAAAATGGTGAAAGTTCAAAGCAAATTACGCTGCTAGTCAATACTGTGGAAGAAGGCAATCATTTAGTGGAAAATCTGCATCACCTGGGTTTACCTGCTCATCCTTGTAGCCGGTCTTTAACTAATGGAAACCATCCAGTAAATTTGTATCATAAAGTAGGGCATGGTACTTTAGATATGTTTGTCTTAAATCCTGTTCAAGATTGTAAAGAAATGAAGGAATTCTTCCAACAGTGGAATAAGAAAGTAACAAGCTTCACGTCTCATAATCAGATTCCACTGCCAAACATGCTTTCAGTTTGTGCTTTGCTTGTGTGGAAACCTGCCAATGCAATGGACAAGATTACTCGTATATTGTTCCCTGGTGCTGCTCCACAATCAAAAATTTTTGAAGGCTTAGATAAAATTAAAACTTTCGATTTTCTAAAACGCCCACAGTGCTGTGATAATGACCTTCATGCAAAAGTTGCTCCAAAGAAAACAGCTACCAGCAAAGCGACAAAACATTCAACTCCAACCACTCAAGTTGTGGTCCATGAAAAACCAGAAAAGTCTAAACCCGCCCAAAAAACAGAAAGATCTGCAGTTAATAAGAAATCGGGAACAGTTGCAAAAGACAAGAAACTTGAAATAAAGAAGGACCGTAATGAACGTTCTAATACACCTTCTCCACCAGTAAGAAGCCCCATTCCTACTCCGATTCATTCAGTGACACCTGTACGTGATAGTCCTGAGAAGTCACCTATTGTTACAGAGAAGCCACCACTGATTGATGCCTTCATTGATGAAACTCCACGTACAGCAGCTGATGAAGCCCCTACACCTCCAGTCACTAGCCCTGAACCACCAGCCGCATATGGAGACAGTGTTATTAACAGTGATTTGTTAGTTGATGTTGAAGAGCGTAAAGATGACATGTTATTGGCTGATGATAATTCTTCACTAGCTACGGAACCATTTGCAGCAAATTTTCCAGCTGATGATAGTTCCTTGCAGGCAAAGGAACCACCTACAACAGAATTTCCAGATTCAGTAAATTTGCTTACTGATGCGGACACCAGTTGCAAGGTGGAGGAGATTCCAGCTGAGGATATAACAGCTGGTACCAATGCATCTGGAATTCAACAAACTGTGGAAACTCCTGAAGCTTGGCCCGCTGAGCAGCCTCCTGCAGATACACAGGATACAACAAGCCCTGAAGCTCTCCCTGATCCACAGCAGTTTGATCCCACAACTTTTGAACCAGCGCCTATTATTCCTGACCACAATGAAAGTAAAATTGAGGAAGGTAGTGTGAATGAAAAGGACGTAGATACTGCTCAAGGAATAGTTGATACAAGTAGTGTTATTCCAAGTCCCCAGATTGATTTTGCAGAGTGCACTGAAAACGAAGCCACAGAACATGACCAGCAAACTGTAATAGAAGCGGAAAGTGATCTAGACGCATCCCAAGCTCTAGCAGAAGCAGAAAATGTTCCACATGCAAATGTACAAAACATAGAATTTCCAGACGATCAACCCATTGAAAAATCAGAAGAACGTAACTTGGATGAAAAGGACATTGATACAGCTCAGCAGATGGTTGATACTGCTCCCAATATTATGTTGGGGTCAGAGCTTGATACTACAGAATGCACTGAATCTGAGGCTTTGCAACTTGATCAGCAAACTATTGATTACAAAGAAAATGTAACAACTGAAGATGTAGACTGTGCTCCACCTACAGAGATGTCCGATCAGCAGTTTGCTGGTGATGCCACCACTGATAAACCAGTTTCTGAAAGCATTACCAATGAAAACATGCTGGAATCTGTCGGTGATGATGCTGTTGTGTTAGACAACACTCCTCCTGAATTTCATTCTATTTCTGGTGAACAACAGTCAGAGCCGGTTACTGAGTGTGATATGCCACAAGAACCTGTAATGGAAAATAGTGATCAGATGGTCTCTAACACAAATCTGGATCAAATGAAAGTCAGCTTGTATGATGCAAATATTGTAGTGTCGGAAGAAGATTGTGTTCCTACTGAAAGACCAGAATCATCTGATGGTTTTGATGACCTCAGCAGTTTACGGGTAGAACCATCTCAGAGTGAACCTGAGCTAGATCTCATTGATACAGAAGGTGTTGATGATACAGAGGCATATGATGCTGACTTGCAAAATCAGCCTGAAGATGTTGATAATTTCATGGGTCTTGATGAACCTCAAGTTGAAGTTCCATTGTCGTTTGATCAAACAGAACTGGAAAAACAAGAGGATGATGTGCAAGATTTGCCTGAATCTGATCAACCGACAAGTACTGCTGTTGACGATATTCTTAGCAGTTCTGAATATAAAGCGGAACCTATAGATGACTTATCCGAAACATGTATTGGGAATGTAGTATCTGACACCCAGACGATTAGTGAGGACCTTCTTCAGCCATCTCTAGCCGCAGCAGGTTCAGTAGCAAGTCAAGAGGAAGGTTTTAAGAATGGAACCAATCCACCTGATTTGATTTCTAGCCAGGTTAATACAGCTGAGGACAAACCTCCTGTAGATGTATCTGGTACTTTAACAACTGAACATGTAGATGAATCAGATGATCCTTTTCTTTCAGTTAGCAGCAAGCAAATTCCACCTGAAAGTGTCTCAGAGCTCAAGTCTAATGTAAACAATGGTGCTGGCAGTAATGAAGAATTTGATCCATTACGAGACTGGGGACAACCATTGGGTCTGCCAGCTCCTCCACCCCCGGATGACCCAAAGCCTGAGAAGAAGGCAGAAAAGGGTGCAACAGCTTCAAAGAAAACAACTAAGACAACTACAAGTACTACAAAGAAAACTACAACCAGTAAAGTATTAGACAAATCAAGAGTTGAAACTTCAAAGAAAAGCCCATCACCAGCAAAGAGCACTGCATCTAAACCAAGACCAACCACTGCGCCAGGAGCAGCCAAATCAGTTAGGGACAAAAATGGCACTGTAGAAAATGCTAAAAAAGTTACTGATGTGAAGAAAAGTACTAGACCTAGACCTGCAACTGCACCTGTTAAACCAACTGAAAAGATGGAAGCAAAGCAGTCAGCTGCAAGCAGAGTGGCTACCAGTCGTCCAGCAGTTAAGAAAACAGCCTCAGCATCAAGTGCACGGGCGAATGTAACAAGATCAGCACCGGCTACTCCAGTAACACCTTGCTATGTAGATCTGTCCTATGTTCCTTACCATGCTAATTGTAAATATTCTGACATAGATTTTTTTCGCCGCGTTCGAGCAAGATATTACGTTGTGAGTAGTTTACATCCTAATGCTGCCATTTTGAATAATTTAATTGAAGCAAAACAAACATGGGAGGATAAAGAGTTGGAGGTAACTGTTATTCCTACATATGACACAGATACTTTACGTCATTGGATGGGTTTGCATCGAGATCAGTTAGCGCTGTTGAAGATCGACATAGCTCCTTCTGCAAGCAGGTGTACTGTTCAGCTGCAGGATCATGAAACCAGCTGCTCGGCATACAGACTGGAATTTTAAATCAGAATTGTTTTAACAAGCATAGATTATACAATTTGAAGGTATTAAAATAGATATTCGTGATGTTGATGTTAAATATTTCCCAAGTTTGAAATAAATGTTCAATTTTGCTAGTATCATGCTGTTGCTTAAAGAATATCAGTCTTGCTATAATCTTATTGTTGTTCCTTTGAATTATCACGTTTACACAATTCCTCCATATTTACAACTGATATTATTTTATGATTATGTCGATGTCTGCATGTAAAAAATACACTGGGAAACCAGCATTTGGGGCTGCAGCAGAACTATGAAAGTAATGGGCATTGAATCTGTACTATTGAAAAACTCTTCTCCACAAATATGGTTTTTTTTGCTAGTTTCTGTGGTAAATGCATCAAATATTGATTCCCAGCAAATGGATGAGGTAATCACCGTCTGTTAGTCCTTGTAATTTCATTGTTCTACATTGCAAGTCATGTAAACTGTATTAACTAAAATATTTAAAGAGAAAGTTTGGACGTTTTTGTTAACTTTTTGAAGCTTTGTTTATTTTTTGAATTGTTTTGCTTATAAAGCATATTTTAATGGAAATATGTTATCCAGTTTGCTGTGTAATCTGTGGAATGTAATCAATTATTGATTCTTTCACAATTCTGTTGCTAGTTGTGTAGTGTCATATATTTGAATGTAAAGTTTTGCTTCCTTTATGAACGCTTGCACATAGTTATCAGCTTTAATATGCTACACTATATGTTATTGTTGGTAATTTGAGGGAAGGTATCAAATTCATACTGACATTAAGGATTATGAAAAAAGCCAAAGAATATAACTCTATCCAGTTTGAATGAGACAAGTCTGAAATGATGTCTAGGGAATAATATAGTAGTTTTTCTTTACTTCTCATTTATTACATTTTATTTTAGTAGTCTAGAGCAGTTGCAATTTCCTAGTCTTCTTGGTAGAGCTGTAGCAGTTTCCTAGTCTCATCATTTGCAATTCCTTTGTGGCCATTTGTTATCTTGGTCAATTATTTGGTATTAATGAAATATCAATATATTGTGATATTGCAAGGTGTTAAGCCAGGATGAAAATGTTGCTGCAGTATCATGCTTTGTCTTGATCAATCAGTTCAGGCATATTGAATAGGGTGCGTACGTTCTTGAATGTATCTCAATATTAAACACCTGGCAGTAAACCTGTCTTAGAAACCGTGTAAGGAGGCAATGCTACAGATTATTAACAGTACTTTCATTAGACATTTTGATTTGTTAGTGTCTTTTTCTTCTGTGCTTTGTGTATTTTCCCCAGAATATGTGATACAATATATTTTTTTGCATTTTATGTAGTACAAATTTGCTCAGATTATAACCATCGTATGCATGCCAAAATAAAATGTATGCTGTATTAAAAAATGAATCTTCGTTATCTTCTTACGTATTTCATATTCGTCATATTCGGCCTTTCTGTGGCATCATACATACTGAAGCAAACAGTCTTCGTAGCTATCTTCCTAAGAGTAAAGTATAGGAGATACTGGCAACAACAAAAAGTTACGGTTACCAGCAAGACTAGAACCACGAGGAACTTTTACCCAATAAGAAGCAACTGCTTGTGCTTAAAGTATGCAGTGTTCAAATTCGAATGTCATCCTTGAGGTGTCAACAACAACACAGAATTGAAACTAAATATTAATTTTATACACATAGCATTAAGCGAAAATGAAAAGTTGCTTTGGGCCGAATAAAAATAGTATTCTCTAAAAAACTGATGATTGTGTGAAATGGAATGTATAGGTATTACAAAATTTTGTGAAAAAAACTCTTAAACAGTTTATGAGGAATGATAAGCTTGGTGACTTGGATTCGGTAAACGTAATATGTCTTTCTCTGCACGGGTTCTCTGTTGGGAAATGTCCCCTTGTAGACTTCGGCCGCAAATAAAAAATGTGTTTATTTCACTATCAACTTGTCGATCTTTTTTCCTTTTTCTAATGCTTTCTCCATTTCAATCAGTTTTTCAAGTCCATCGATCAAAAGTTGTACCAGTTGTACCTGAAGAGATTAAATTGAAGTGCATACGTTAAATTTAAACATATCAACGACTATTTTCACGTATATATGTATTCATGGATGTTTGTTGTTGATGTGACTGACATCCAGGAGATCCAGACCTACTGCTCATTGAATAAACGAATCAGTATGCCCTCAAAAGAGAGAGAGATATAC